>JASDQU010237246.1:6690-16954 GCA_032191745.1 Picea mariana | reverse complement strand
CTTTTTTTTTTTTTTTCCTTGAGAACAAAGGTGTTGTGAATGTTAAGGGAAGGTTGGTACCAAGTAATCAAAGTAAGTTGACAGACCTATAATGAAAAATACTACACAGAGATCAGCCCTGATACAAACTGATTGCCCCCATCTTAGCGCTCTAAAAAGCAAATTATAAGACAGGTGGTGAAAGGAAATTCAGAAATGATTCCCCTCGTCTCAACATTTAAATGCACAAATATATTCCAAAGTGGTGAAAGAAAATTCAGTAAAAGGGGTTAGATAACTTCACTGGGGTACTGAACAGGCTCGTTGGTAGTGAAGCAATATCTGATATATTTGTAAGGTTGTTATACATGAATATCACTCTACTCTGGTAACCAATTCTTTTTAAAACCTGATCCACATCCCAAGTTCAGACGGGGCTTCCTGATTAAAAACATATAATATTTTTCTTTTGATGCAAGCTCATAGCCACAAGATCTGTTGGGTCTCCTAGAACTGTTTTGATTGTCTCAAGGCAGATCTGAATTTAGTAACGGGAAAGTGAAAGTCATGAAAGGGACTACAGCGAAGTTTAAAAAAGAGTATCTGAGTTTGAAAGCTTTTCAAGGTAAAAAACAAAGTCTTTTTCCCCTTCGGTGCCCTGTTCTCAGGAACCTTTTCGCCTGATTGAAACTATTGACTCCATTTACCCAATATCGGCACGTGGTCTATTGTTCTTCCCGTCTTACAAGAAAACGGGATCCCTAGTTGGAGCCTATGTTGGAGCCTATGTTGGAGCCGCCTTTGTTTTTTCTAGCCCGTCTCTAATTTCATGTCTTAATGCTCGAAATCGAAAGATGGCTTTCGTATTTTCCGTTTGTGGTTTCAAAATCTCTGAAGTCTTATCACGCAAGTAACGATAATTATTGTACTCTCGAGGCGAGTTCTACTTTTCGTCAAAAATTTTCCCCCTTTGTTCTACCTCAGGATTTCGTATGTTGGATGCTATAGATCAGGTAGTTCACAAGTCCCGAGTAGAGAAACGGCGAAATTTCTTTAAAATTTTACCCAGGGCAGTAACGGGAGTAAGTTTTCCTAAATCACGATTAAACAACATCGGGTTTTCGCGCCTCGGCGTTCACTAAATCCAAAAGTCTTATTGTCGTAGCCCTGATAGCTGAAACCACGAAGTCCGTATTTTAGTAACCCGTGTCAAGGTTAAAGGTAAAAACTGAGCCATGGTTAAGTTTCGTCAGTAATTTGCCACTCGGCATGTTCTCTTTTAAAAAGATACACTGTCTAAGCCCCGGGTCGCGAAGTCATGATAAAGATATGAACATAATTAATTAAGCACTTAATCTGATTTTATCCTCCCTTTTAATTAAAACGTATAATCGTGATCTCGTGGTTTCGCAACTCGGTATGCGAACTTCCCGGAAGTTATACCTTCGAAGCTCCGAGTCGCGATATCGTGATATAAATAATTACATAATTAATTAAGCGTCTAATCACATTTACATTTTTATGAACCAAAGTAAATCATCGCAATTTCGGTTGTTAGAAGTTCAAAGGGTTAGAGAAAAAATTCTTGATACAACGAGTACCGAAAGACTAATTAACTTTGGTAAAACCAATTAATTAAGCTAAACCAGCATCTCCCGTGATTTGAAGCATGCACAGTTTACGAGGCAGCCTTAATTCTTCCTTACGCCAACTGACATTTCGAACCGCCAAAATTTATGGCATTAATTAGAAATAAGGCGAATCGACAAATAAAGATTTGGGTTTTTATTGCTAAATTATTTCTAAACGTGATTTGACTGATCTGTTCTGAAAAAGTTCCGAGTTTTCGAATATATAGAGTTGTTATTCGTTATAACAAATTCATTTCTATAATACGCAGAGCACACTTTCTCAGCGAGCTAACTCCTGTATGTATACATATTTTTATCGCAGAAGAGCTAAAGCAGGATCTCCTGTCATGGCCCCGCGAAAAGAATCTAAAGCAAGCGGTGAGGTTTCAGGACAAGGTTCGGACAATGTTGTTGATACTTCACCCTGAAGTGTCGACTCTGTACCGAACTAGTCGTTCGTTTCTGATGTTCTGCAGGCCGAATTAGTGGATTATTCCGATGATTCCAGCGACAATGAAAAAGATGACATAACCACCAAATATAAGATCATCATTCAATCGGGAATGCATAAAGTAGCGTCCAGGCCACGACTGCTCCCCTATTATGATATGGTCCGATGGGCATTAGACCATGTGGACATACCAACCAGAACCATCGTCAATGAGCAGAAGGTCACCATCGGGACTTTCAGACCGAAACATCTGCAAGCTATGTACAAGTTGCTCATAGCGTCCGACTTTACATATGGTGTCGAATTCTTGGAAGAATTCAAACAGAAGGAATGTGTGCAGTATGACAAGACTATGTCTAGCTTAATAAGAGATTGGGTTTCGCACCCTGCGAAGTTCAGGGCAGATAGTAATGGTATATATTCAATAGCTTCCTTGGAACCACAGTTCAAGTATGTAGCTATGATGACATGCAGACTATACGGGAGAGAAGACACGTCACATTTCTTTATTCAATGGGTTCCTCTAATACATCGAGTCGCCGAAATTTTTTATTTCGACTGGGCGAAAATGCTGTCTGATAGCTTGACCAGTCGAGTTACAGAGTATCGGGCACAGAAAGAGAGCGGAAAGATTTCTTCATTTTTTATGTCTACATACATTATGGATGTCGTATGCTTTCTAACACTATTTCCCTTAATGAGATGGGGTTGGACTCCAGCAGAGGCTGATCCCATCCACGTCTATCATTCGAAATTGTGGGAAAACAAAGCGGCAGATTTCGTATATGAAATCTTCAACTGGGTGATGGTACCTCTGCATGTCACTATTTTCAGCCACCCGCCACCCAGAATCTCGGACAGTATAGTGATGAATTTGAGCAGTATAGCTGACTGGTATGTAAAAGCTGAATTATCATATATCAGAGTTTTCGGGGCATCTGTTCCCCCACATGCATTACCATTATTTATCCCCGACAAGCTGGCTTGTCGCGAAGTTGCTAGACAAACAGTAATCGGTGGCATAAGCAAGGAGCTTAAGGGATACTCAAAGAAGGTATGGAAACCTTTTCCTGTTCATTTAAATTCATATTCTTTGCTATATTTTGGGCATGCTAAAGCCGAGGCAACAGCCCTGGAAGACCTAAAATTGGTCCTTATTGAATTCAAGAAGCACGATCCGCAAAGGGTCGTGAGTAATCATTTGTCCAGTTGCGGACTCAAGAGATTTGAACACGAAAATTCACCCTCGGATGACATTTTCCGAGGCACAAGGTATTATGCCGAGATTTTAGCTCGAATACAAACCTTGGCACCTGAAGAGAGGGCCGATGTTATGAAATTCCAAGAACATTGACGCAGTTGTCTTCCCGCAGTATTACGGGGTGAGAATCCAAGTACAGCGGAGGTGAAACAAAAAGATGTCGAAGGCTCCAAAGATGCGACTCCCAGTCAAGAAAAACACCAAGACGGGGGAGAGCAAGCTGAGAGTCCAAAAGCAGAGATAAAGACTCTCGACCCGCCGAAGAAGCAGACTCTGGTTACTACTCCAGGACAATCAGTGAAGCGAATCGGAGATCCTATCGCATCAGTTACTCCCTTGCATTCAACTCAGGGAAATATTGATGCAGGGTGGATCTTAAATGAAGAATTAAGGCCTATAAGGGTGGAAGAGCTCCCTCCAAATGAGTTCTTCTTTGATAAGAAGAGAAAGGCAGTGGTAAAGAGAGAATTCTACCAGGAAGGGGAAGCAACAACCAAGAATTACAAAGTTATGACTAAAGGAAAGGACAAGAAGAATGAACAGTTCGCAACGAAAATAGCTGGGACATTAGGAGCATATGCCACAGAGAATCAATTTTCAGTCGAAGTTTTGAAAAACCAGCTGAAATGAAAAAATCACCTCACCAAAACACTAGAAGCTAGACTAGCCACAACAGCAAAGGCTGCCAAAGACCAGGCTAGTGTAGGAATAGAGCAAGCAAGTTTGGCCGATAGAAGTGAGATAGAGTTGCTCAAGACTAAGCTCGAACAAGCACAACTGGTGGTTCAGAATGGTCAAATGCAAGCGGGCCAGCAAAAAGATTTGATCGAACAGCTACAGGCTAGAGTGGAAATCACCAAAAGTAAAGTGATAAATATCAGGATGTTCCAGTCCCAGGCGATGGAGATTCGGAGCAGAGTTTCTACGGCCCAGTGAAATTTACTCACCAAGGTAGAGGTGATTTGGGACAATTGCTTGCTGGTTAATCAAGTTTTTGAAAATCTATCTATTAGAGAAAGAGAAGTTGGAGCAGCATGGGTCACCTTTCAAGAGGCTGTGATATCTACAAACAACAGGGAATCGGGAAGCACTCCCAGGTTTACCATTTCGGAGCAGACTAGAGGAAATATTCTATTAAAAGAATGGGAACACAGCATCTCGGAAGGTAAGCTGCAAGCCAAGAGGGTAGCGAAATCCTTAGAATAGGCTTTTAGTTGTATAGATGGTAATCTGCTAGGCATTGATAGCGGAGGTAATGTCGAGGCATTGATTCAAATAAATATGGAAAAAATCTCACTTGATTTAAATGAAAAACAAGAAAGAGATTCAACCGAGATCTCACACGTGACTATGGCAGACATAGTCCAAATAGATAAATGTATGATTAAACCAAGTGTGCAATTGTGTGCTATCGACATCATAGACAGACAGATGGAAGACAGGTTGTCGCAATTATCCTGAGATTGTTACTCTTTTGAAGCCAATTGTCAAGCAGAACCATCAAGGCTGATATCTCGGTTGGTTGAAACATGTCACCTGTACCGAGCACGGGAGAGGACAAGCTTCTGGCACGAAATAAAGATAGAGAAGAAGAAATGGAGCGATTTCTCTCCTCCCTATCATAACTGAAAAATTTTCAACGATTGAGATTCCATCTTATTGTAAAACTGTATAAATATACCATAGAAAGAAAGAAAAAGGGTTGGACCTTTTTGTGTCGATTGTAACAGAGTTTTTACATTTTGAGAGTTAATATAAAGCAAATCTGAAGATTCTCAATTCTGTCACGACTGTTTTATGAGTTTATTTTCTTGTATCTCATATTTCACTCCATTTCATATTCGTATCTGATGAATTCTTCGCTATAATTTAGTGCAACCTCTACTATAGTGAATGAATTTTGGTTTTCTATATTGTTTACTGTTTTTCCTCTGTACCAGCTATCAGCAGGTATAAGACCAGTTAACACTCTCAGAATTCTACATATATTTTATGCTTCATCGGGTTATTTTTTTACATTTTTCTTCTCTTGTTTATACATGAGATTCTCCCTTGATAGGAGCCTTACTCGATAGACAGCTAAATGTTTTCTCCCACCTCATACATTTTATTAAAATATAACCCAGTTACGGGAAAGAGCCTTTGATTTGCATTCCTTTTTATTCCTGAAACCATAAACTCTCTTTTATACGACCAAATTGAGACAACACTTAAATTCCCCCTGAGGTTTTCTTATTTTACTATTCCTCCATGACTGTCCCTGTACCAACACAGCCCACTATCAAACCCGAATTATCGAATCAAACACACATTGACTTAAACCTTTTTGATACTACTCTTAAAATAGCCACTACCCAGGTTGAACTCGAACGTTCATGGGCAGCGATTGAACAGGATATAAACATCAGGAACAGTTGGAAGCTAGACAACGCCAACACAGAAATCATCCCCAGTTTCCCTTGCCGAAGGTTGGCGTTTATCTTCTCTCTACCCTTTACCCACTTTCGGATGCCTAGACATTGTACTTCCAAGCCTTAAGTACAGACTCTGGAACAACATACACCACCTAAAAAGAGAATTGGTGCAATGCTTAGGCTAAGTCAAAACCATGACACTAGTGAGAAAGAATGCACACCAACTCTACTACGATAAATTGACATTGTTCCCATTATAGAGGAAATCCCCTTGCAGTCCACCATGCACATAATGGTGCCCGAACAGAGAAAGTCAAAGGGGATTGAGACAAACACTACATAGTAGGAGCCAGGGTAGACTTTTGTGCTTATCTTGAGCCTCGTCAAGGATCTCAAGGAAAATTTTCTAGTGCAACAAATAATGAATACAAAATCATCACAAAAATTGGATGACCTCTATTGACAGTTGGAGCTTGCTCCAACGACTGGGTCCCCACCCCAAGAAAAAGGATGACAGAGAGAACGACTCATTCTGCTTCACTGTGCAACAGTACCTAGAGGAGAGTGTTGTGTTTTAGTCCATTAGCAGTCACTACCATTGACCCATCCAACTCTACAGAACCTCGACCATTACCATACATTGAGCTAGAATTGGCGTAAGTGCGTTCACAATCCTTACAAACTTATATGGCTAAAATTATGAATGAACTGGGGGATATGCACTATGTGCTCAGCTATTCATATGCACAATTGGAGTAATGACATGACCAATAACATGTTGTGCACAAAGAAACCCAAGACAGACATCACTAGGAAATCATTCCCCATAAGGAGATTGAAGTGTCCCACCAAGAGATCAAAGGAATCCATATAGTGGAAGTCATTGCACACACATTATTGATCAGTGAAGTCAATGAGGTTTTTTCACAAGTCCCCTACACAAAAAAGGATGCTTCAGACGTCCCTGCCTCGCGCAAAATTAGCAAATTGAAGGAGAGAGTCTAGTAACTAGAAGCACAAAACCTCGAGCTTCAGGGAAAGTTCAAGCGCACTTCTCAATCAGAAAAAGATGAGTTGGAACAACAAATTGGAATGGTCAAGGAGTAACTGAAAAATGGGCAAGAGTGTGTCACAAATTTCATAGGGGTGGTTGAGTATAGATTCAAACACTACAAGGAGAACACCTTCTTGCATAGGTTTTTGTGAAGGTTTCTAGTGTAACAAATTTTGGAAAAAATTTAAAAAAAACCTTCGCTACAACCTCCTCTATTGGTTACGGAGGTTTTAATGGATGTTCTATATAACTAAACTAATTTGGGCGGGTGGAGGTTGTAGCAGAGGCTTTTTTTTAGGTGTGTTTCTTGGCAAAATGAACTGGTGCAGTATTGAAACTGGTACATTAATATAATAAAACACATCAGTACAGTAATATAATAAAACACATTAGTATAGTAATATAATAAAAAACTCCTCAGTGCTTTTATAACTAATGTGCACCGGTTCCTCCTCTTTTATCGTATGAAAAGCATCGATGCTCTTATAATTACTACTCATCAATTTCACGTGCTTCCCTTATGATGCACTAGTGTTATTTAGTATTTGACACCCTGGTACGATCAGGTTACAGATAGAACTAGTGCACTTTAGTATTAGTACAAGTTGGTGTAGTTAAGTTATAGTTAGCCCCGGTGCGATAGTTTTATTTAGAGACCCTGTGCATTTAATATAGAATGTGCCCTGATGCTTCTGTAATTAGTGTACCAATATGTCAACAACAATATTTTTAGTATGCATTGGTGAGTGTAATATAGTAAATGAACTGGTGCATAAATAATAGTTAGCTCTACGATGCATATAACAAACATAACGCACCAGTACGATAAAAATTTTAGTGCACCAGTTAATATTTCAAATATGACAACCATACAATTTTGAAACGATAAATATTATTGTATGTTATATCGTTCATGGAACGATGTGTTCTATCAATAGTACGTGTCAGTGTGTTATTATAATTAATATGTACTGATGTGTATGAATCCTCAAAAGGCATCAATGTCTATATTATGGCTTTAGTGAGTTTAAAAGAATACAATGCACTGACATATATATATATTTTAATTCATTTTTTTTTACAAATTTTCAATTAATTATTTCAAAATAAAAACTTTTTTATAATATTATTGTTTTATATTTATATTATTTCATTAATGTGTTATACAACCAATTAAACCTTTGTTATTTTTATCAATGTAAATCATCTGCATATTATTTATTCAGGAAGACAACATTTTAGAACATTCGACAATGCAATGAAATAAGAAACCCATTTTATTATATATGAATAAGAGATCCATTTTCATACAAAAAGGGACAACGTACTAGTCTAGTACAATAATCAAATTGCAACCAATTTGTAATTGTTACACTTATTGGTAACATGTCCTCATGCAATTGGGACAATATGTCGAGCATATTAAACAAAAGCCCTTATTTTCAAAGACAAATATTCAAAAACATACTACTTGCAGTAACATTCAATTATATTGATTGTCATTCATCAGTTGAACCGTTGGCATTGCTCGAGCTATGTGCATTCCCCATTTCTTCATCATTTGTAGGTGATATTGTACTTTGGTTTTTTAACATAATATTTTCTTGATGATCGACTTGTTTTTTTAATGTTATTCCTCTACATCTCTCATCTACAAACATAGAAATAAATTGTAATAAGTATATCTACATTTATATATAGAATATACATGATGGAATAAATAAATAAAAAATATCTTAGCACCAATTCTTTCATAAACAATACACATTCTTTTGAATCCATTCTTAATGAATTCTCTCAAAATCTCGTCTAATCTCTGCATTCCATACTTTATTTCTTACATGTTTAATACGACATGACAAAGCATAGTCGATATAATCAATACAAATTTTTATTTCTTTTCATTAATTATAAAACAAGGAAATCTAAACAATATAACTACTTACAAATTGTTCAATTAAACTTCCATTATTCAACATACACTCACAACCCATACTTAACTCAATTTTTATCAATTCATGGGTTGGCTCATCTTTGTATGTTAGCACCTAGTAGAAGACATTCATGGAAAAATGTAAATTAATTATTTAAATATAAATATCACAACAAACATGAAATATTAAGAAGTGATGAAAACTTAGATACTCACAAAGTTTGTGATCAACCATTTTATTCCTTGTCGTTTTGTCTTATGTGATGAATGAAATCTATTTGTTTTTCTTTTCTGCAACCATACAATTTAAAATTAGTATTTCACGCGATACTTAAATTCAATGTACATAAAATAATAAAAAAATGAGTACATACCTCTGATGCACATTGTAGTTGGGTTGGATCCTCTTGCGATGAAATTATGTTCATTTCTTTTAACATCTTCTTCTACACTATTTTGGACATCCCTACGGACATATCTTTGTTTTCCTCTTGTTTGTCCCTTGGAATTTTCAAAATCTCTATGGAAAAAAAATATATATAAATTATTATTTAAAAATAAAATAAGAACCTAGTGTGTATATTAATACAATTCTCACCGAGGTATTAACAAAATTTGTACGCACCAATATAGTATAACATTGTTGTTGCAAAATTGAAAACATTTTACAAATTTTTATATTCAGTCGGTGCTATATGAATTAAGAAAAACATGTCTTCCTAAGTACTATTATCCTTTTACTCGTATATAATCATGAAGTCCTACAATACCACCTTTGTATATTTCACATTCTAGGATGTAGTTTTTATCCCAAGTGTGTTTCTAGATTCCTACTTTGCCTCCTCCTATCTTATCTCCCGACGAGTTATCAATGTGAGAGAAATTGAGATGTTTTCATTATTATATTATATAATTTGTATCATTACAATGAATACAATGTCGAGAATATGACTTGAGACCTTTTTCTGCCAAATTTATTGTCTTGATATTGTGTATATTTCTTCAATTGGTATCAAAGATTTTATGATCTTAATAACCTGGTGACACCATGGTAGTTTTCTGTGAAAGATCTTGATGTTAAAATTATGAAATGAAGATGCAGCAAAAGAGCAACCAAATCATAATAAAACTTGTTTCTCTTTATACCATTGACATTATTTTTACCATTGACAATAATAGTATGACATGTTTCTATGTGTATCATTGAATCTTCATGGTGTCAAAATGAAATTTCCATGCTCAAGAAAAACTATAACAAAAATCATCCTCTTCCTTTTCCAAAAACTTTATCGACATGTTTTTAGTTGTCAAAAATTATATATCAAAAAACATTCTCTTACTTTTCTGAAAACTTTATCCACGTACCCATCTAATTGTGAAAAATTATATACATTGTTAATTATACTTATTAAAAACAATAGAATATAATAAATACAAATTGAATACATGAACTCTCTCGTGCCTTTAACTTTACTATTTATATCATATGATTCTTAGTTTTATTGAGCATATCATATACATGATCGATACCATTTGTACAA
>JASDQU010237245.1:11511-22132 GCA_032191745.1 Picea mariana | reverse complement strand
ATCTGCATGTGTGCTTGAAGAGGCCAAGTACACATCCCCTCCTTCTTCCTTGGAGGTCTTTTCTTCTGTAGAAGAAGATTCTTTAGATCCCTTCTTTTTCTCAACTTTGGATCTACACTGCTTCTTGTAGTGCCCTTCTTTTCCACACCTCCAACATACCCTTACAAACTTTCCAAGAGATTTAGATCTACCCTTAGACTTAGATCTCCCACTTGAGAAATTAGACCTATTTCTTTCATGGGAACGTCCTCTTGCAAATAATGCATCTGTGCTATGTCCTTCCATATTCTTTCGTCTCATCTCCTCCGACAACAAGGACGAGACCACTTCTTCAAACTTCAAATAAGTTGTATTACTACCTATGGCCACAACCAGACTATCCCACGAGTCTGGTAAAGAACACAATAAACTGATACATTTATCTTCATCTGAAATTTTAATATCAACAGATACTAACTGACTTACCACAGTATTGAAGGCGTTCAAATGCTCTGCCACCGAATCTCCATCTCTCATCCTCAAGTTATACAGCTTCTTTCTCAGGAATAGTTTATTTACCAAGGACTTAGACTGATACAACTTCCCCAACTTTTCCCATAAATCTTTGGCTGTAGCTTTCTCTGACACATTCAGTAATACTGAATCGGAGAGACACAGTCTAATTGTGCTCTTTGCCTTCCGATCCATCTTTTTCCAGTCATCTGCAGAAGTTCCTGTAGGTGCCGTACCTGGATCTACCGCGATCCATTGATCTCTCTCCACCAAAAGATCTTCCATCTTGAGCTTCCACAGCTCAAATATTTTCCCATTAAACTTCTCGATCTCCATCTTCGAATTGCTTTCCATTTCTTTCCACCTGAAAAACAATACCGCAGATCTCCCACTGTAACAAGGCTTATCACAGTCCCGATCCAAACCCTTGACGACAAAGGCGTCCCCCTGAAGCCAATAAAGCTCTGATACCAAATGTAAACTCTAACCTTGTACAATATCTACTGCAAAGTGATATTCAGAAAAGAACAGAAAAGATATAATGGAAAATACAAACATTACACAGAGATTTTTCACCTGGAAACCCAAACCGGGAAAACCAGCATATATTATATTGATACACTTGTATTACATTGTTTACAATACAATATACATATAGGAGCCAGCGGCATCCAAAAACCTAACCCAATGACTTGGATTAGTCCAAAACCCTAATTCCTTAACCGGAAATAGAAAACCATTGGCAAAAAACCATGTGCCGATAACCACCTAATATCATGTGGTCTCGAAAATATGTCATCCCGGAAATATGTCAGCCCGGCGATAATATGTCGGCCCGAAACCGGCGAAAATATGTGAGAGTCATGTGAGCATGTGCATGAGAAAAGAGGAATGAGAAAGAGAGTCAACCCGCACATGTGAGGGTCTTAGGTGCATGAGAAACTAGAATAGGCGCATGTGAGAACAAGAGAGCACATGGGAAGTGAATATGCCCTAATTTTTAGGGAGGAGGTGCACTAGAGAATGAGTAAGGGAGAATAGAGGACACTTGTGTAAGAAAAAGAGAGATTAGGGAGGCGCGTGAAGGAGAGATGTGCTTGGAGAAAGAGGGAGATAATGCTTGGTGGAAATATGTGCTAGATAAATAGGGAATAAGAAGAATAGGGATCATTTTAGAGAAAATTATGCTAACGAATAGGAATTTAGAAATGGAAGCGCATTAAAGAATGAATTCATTAGAAAATAGGGAGAGAGAGAGGAGTTAGGTTAAGAAATAGGAAGAAGAGATGCTAATTAATAGGGGAAATGGAGGCACATTAAGGCAATGTGCTAGAATTTAGGGAGAGCTGTAAATTAGGGAAAATGAGCATTCATTTAAGACAATGTGCTAGGAAATAGGAAGAGAAAAAGGTGGAGGCTAGAAAATAGGAAAAATGGAGGCTCATTTAGGAGACTGCGCTAGAAAATAGGGAAAATAAAGACACATTAATATATGTGTATGATGGAAGAGGAATGTGTCCTAATTAATAGGAGCCTAAGGCACATGTGTGAAACTAAGAATAATTAATGCATGAAAAGTGAAATAATGATGAGTGAAGTGAAGGATAAGTAAAGTGAGATTCAATTAGCCCAATCTCATCCATGTGATGTACCACCTCATCCACAGGCCTCCCTCATTAATTATTTTTCAATTAATTGCTTCATTCATTGGAAAGTGTGCCCCTTCATTAATTAAGCCCACCAGTTGCCACATGTCACATTGCATCACTTCCATTTGTCAGAATCTAACCATGCCACTTGTCATCTTTGGAGCGACCACCCCTGCTAAAAATAGAGGTCTGGCCCTAAAAATTAGGAAACTACCAAATATGTCCAAGATGACTAGGAGACTTTCGCCATGTGTCAAATGTCTAAAAATAGACCCTGCTAAAAATAGAATCGTGTCGCATGTCAATGATATCACACTCATCGGATTCAATTTTCCGTGAGGATTTCAAATATGTGCTCAAAATTGACATGCAAACCCTGGTGCTCCACCTGCTAAAAATAGAAATACTAATAAGTCACCCCGAAAAAGGTCCAATAGACTCATAATGTATCAAGGATCAATATTGTACACTCATAATCTTTATCTAAGGCCTGGAGCTAAACCTACTAAAAATAAAAAGTACCTGCATGATCCCCRGACAAAGTGTTATTGGGCTCATAATCATGCAAGGACCAATATTGTATGCTCAAAATTGTCATATGATTCTTCGATCACTATCTCCTAAAAAGTAGTGCACTTGCTAAAAATAGCAATCTCTCTCAAATCTATGTGACATTGTGCCTAGCTCTATCTCTGAAGCAAAAACAACCACACCACCAGTCTTGTACCTATCTTTGATGGGAGCCAACCTCTGGCTCACACAAGTGCTCACTCTAGGAAAATCTTTGAATGTCAGCCCAAATAGTGTATGTTGGCTCTTAACCCTTTGGATCTCCGAGAGAGAAAATCTAGGGGTTAACAAAACCTTAACAAAAATTGGAAGGAAGGAAACACCAGAAAATACATGCAGAATGAAAACAGAAGCGAGTCCTTCAAACACAAACACCAAGAATAGAAACTTGCTAACCAAGAGCGGCCTAGTCGATGTTGATATTATGGTAGCTGTAGGAGGTATTAACCTCTACATATAACCCTGACGAGACTAGAATATTTAGGGAAGCAAGAGAAACCCTAAAACACAGGATAATAACCCGAGGAGGCAAGTCGGCTCGAGAGAATATTTATTATTGAGTTATTAGCCTCCAAAAGCAGAAGTCGAACCAGTTACGTCACTTAGATCACTATAAATAAGAGGTTTTAATGTTTATGCCATTATTATAGTTCTTTGCATTTCAATAGATAAGAGCAACATAAGAACAAGATCACTGAGAAATACACATTCACAAGAGACACAACTTTTATCCTGGGAAACCCTCTAGGGGAAGAAAACCCAACAAAAACTTCCTTATCATAAATTGCCAATACAATGTCAAGAGATAACTCAAAGAAATACAGATAGTCCTCTCCAAAAGATGCGCCACTCTTCTCCCTCTCTCCTTTGCTGATAACAGATCAGAACTTGTCTCTCAAACTGAGCAAGTGAGTTGTGTTCAAATGAGGTGCTAGCCTCCTTTATTTATACAAGTTCTGGCATGTGTGAAGTGTCTCTTCACTGGCAGGGCCGACTTCTTAATCTGGGTGGGTAAACCCACCTTTATTATATTTCTAGGTCTTCTTATTAATTGTTGGGGCCGACTTCTTATTCTGCCTATTATAATTGTCTATTGACCAATCCGCAAAAGGGGATTTGGTCCTAATACAATTACCGACATGATTAATCCACAATGGAGATTAATCCTATGAAAATAATAATAATAATAAGAAGAATACTCTTTGCAGTTACATTATTTCAACACTCCCCCTTAACAAGAAGGGTATTCTTCAACAACATCAGGCAAGAGAGGTCTGCATCATCAGTGGCATCAGGAGGACAGTATCGTCAATATCATATTGGAACATTGGCTGGCAAATTTATGAGTCATCGGAAGTTGTCTTCATCGATAGCATCATCATTCTCAAAAGAATGCCATCATCATCTACATCAATATGTATCAATAAAATGATACCTCATCACAGCACTAGGTTGGCACATCACAGTACTACACTGGCTCAATGTCACGGCTGATAAGCTGGTAGCTCAGTGTCAGTCACGTCTTACTTTACGTCTAACAACGAGGTGATAAGCAAGGAACACATCAACATCTCGCTTTATGTCTAACAACGAGGTCAGAAGCGAGGAATCATCTTTCTTTACGTCTAACAGCTAGGTCAGAAGCAAGGAATCACACATCATCTCGTTTTACATCTAACAACGAGGTCAGAAGCGAGGAATCATCATCATCTTGCTTTTCATCTAACAACGAGGTCAGAAGCAAGGAATCATCTTGCTTTACATCTAACAACTAGGTCAGAAGCAAGGAATCACACAGTGTCTTGCTTTACATCTAACAGCGAGGTTAGAAGAAATGACTCATCTTGCTTTACGTCTAACAGCGAGGTCAGAAGCAAGGAACACACAGTGTCATGCTTTACGTCTAACAACGAGGTCAGAACCAATGACTCATCTTGCTTTACGTCTAACAGTGAGGTCAGAAGCAAGGAACACACAGCATCATGCTTTACATCTAACAACGAGGTCAGAAGCAATGACTCATCTTGCTTTACGTCTAACAGTGAGGTCAGAAGCAAGGAACACACAGCATCATGCTTTACGTCTAACAACGAGGTCAGAAGCAATGACTCATCTTGCTTTACGTCCAACAGCGAGGTCAGAAGCAAGGAACACACAGTGTCATGCTTTACATCTAATAGAGAGGTCAGAAGAAATGACTCATCTTTCTTTACGTCTAACAGCTAGGTCAGAAGCAAGGAATATATATATATATATACTCCCCCTTTCAGGGAGGGTCCTTTCGGACTATACCAAGCTTACCTCGAAAGTGTTCAAACTTTACAGGAGATAGAGGTTTGGTCATCACATCAGCAACCTGTTCATCCGTGCTAATGTACTGAAGCTTCAAGGCTCCTCTTTGTACCATGTCGTGGATGAAATGATAGCGGATCTCTATGTGCTTCGACCTGTCGTGGAATACAGGATTCTCTATCATCTTTATGCAGCTCTGGTTGTCACATAGAATCACGGTTGCTCTCATCTCAAGTCAAATAGGCCAGTCAGCAACTTTCGAAGCCATATAGCTTCACAGCTAGCAGAACATGTGGCAATGTACTCTGCTTCCATTGTGCTGAGAGCAATACTGGATTGCTTCCTACTCTGCCACGAGATCATGGATGATCCCAAACTAAAACAACTTTTGGAAGTGTTGCAACGCTTCCTGCCCAATCGACATCAATATATCCACTCAATGTGAAGTCATGATCTCCATCATAGATGAGACCATACTCCATTGTACCTTTAAGGTACCTCATCACATGTTTTGCAGCCACTTGGTGAACACGTCTAGGCTCTACAAGAAACTGACTCAAGGTGTTCACTGCAAAACAGATGTATAGTCTGGTGTTCGTCAGGTACATCAGCGATCCAATAATATGTCTATACATTGTGGCATCAATCAATTCGGAAGACGTATCGACCAACAACTTCAACTTCGCTTCCATGGGTGTATTCATGGGCTTGCATTCCAACATGTCGAATCTCTTTAATATTTCGACCGTGTACTTCCCTTGGTTAAGGAAGATCCTCTCAGGACTCTACCATACCTCAAGACCTAAGAAATAATGTATTAGGCCAAGCTCTTTCATTTCAAATTTCAAGGCAAGTCTCTTTTTACATTCAGCGATGAGATTTTCTTCTCTAGTTAAGAATAAGTCATCCACATATAATAGTAAGATTATTGGCTCATTATCCATAATTTTGAAGTAGATATTTGAGTCTGCTTTACTCTTAGTAAAGCCTAAGCTCATCAAGTAACTGTCTATATGGCCATACCAAGCTCTAGGAGCTTGCTTCAATCCATATAAGGCTTTCTTCAATCTGCATACATGAGACTTCTTGTCTTCAACCTCAAATCCTTGGGGTTTCTCTATATACACTTCCTCTTCAGTGACATCGTTTAGGAAAGATGTCTTTACGTCCATTTGGTGTAGCTTCCACTTCATCTTAGTTGTAAGAGCTATGATGGTCCTGATCGAAGTGTATCTGGATACAAGAGAGAATGTATCTTCATAGTCAGTGCCTTCCTTCTGGGAAAAGCCATGAGCGACAAATATTGCTTTATACTTCTCAATACTTCCATTAGCAGCATGTTTTATTTTGAAGAGCCATCTGTAGAATACCCCATCTTTATTCTTCGATCTGGGAACTATTTCCCATACTTCGTTCTTCATTATGGATTGGTATTCCTCTGTCATGGCATCTGCCCATTCCTTCTTTTGAATGGCCTCTTCAAAGCATGTAGGTTCTTCATCAAGTAGATTGCACATCAAAACTGTGTAACTGGAGAATGACTTTGGTCTTTTCACCTGTCTTGTGGTTCCTTCTAGAACACCATACTTCTCTCCATCTTGTATAAGCTCTCTTTCCCAAGCAGGATTTCTTTTATGGGAGAAGGTCATATGAGGAGGTTCTTGAACTTCTATTATATCATGATCTTCAGGCGTCTCCTCATCAGGGGAAGTTACGACTTCCCTTACAGGTTCTGTAGTTCTGGGAACTTCCCTCATGGATTCTGTAATCCTGGGATTTACAGGTTCCTCTTCATATATTTCTTTAAGCTGGCATCTTCTTGATTTCTTAAGTGTTGCTTCTTCATCAAAGGTCACATCCCTTCTGATTTCAATATGGCGGTGACTAGGTATGTAGATTCTGAAGGCCTTGGAGACCTCACAGTATCCCACAAATATTCCCTTCTTTCCGGAGGGTTCCAGCTTGTTTTTTTTTTTTCTCTTTCGGTATATGAATAAACACTGGACAGCCAAATATTTTGAGATGGCTTACCTCTGGCTTCTTTCCGGTGAATATTTATTCCGGGGTCTTGAACCCAAGTGCACTATGGGATAATCTGTTCTGCACATAAACAACTGCCATTGCTACTTCTGCCCATAAGCACATAGGAAGATCTTGATCATGAATCATAGTCTTCACAGCTTCCAGTATGGTTCTGTTCTTCCATTCAGCTACATCGTTTTGTTGGGGATCTTGATCCCAACATCTTTGCAGAGGTTCATGAGCTCTTATGAGGTATATTCTCCTCCATTATCCGACCTGAGTGTCTTAATCTTCCTTACAGAAGGGTTCTCTTATCAAGGCATTGAATTCCTTGATTTTGTTGAACACTTCAAATATATCCAGGTCTTTTGCGAGAATAATCATTAATGAATGATACATAGTATACATACCCATTAATGGAGGATGATGGCATTGGGCCACACACGTCTGAATGAATGAGTTCCAGTACTCCTTCTGCTTTGCTTCCCCTCTTTGGAAAAGGGTTCTTGATATTCTTCCCTTGTGCACATCCATCGCATACGCCTTCTTGATCAACCTTGAGTTCTGGTAAACTTGTGACAGCTTTGCATATGTATGGTAGCACCTTGTAGTTGATGTGAGCTAATCTTCTAGAGTTCGCATGGATTCTTCAATAGCGTGGGTCATGGCAGCTTCTAAGTGACCCACCTTCTTCTTTTCCACTGATGATTGCTTCGTTTATGATCTCTCCTTTAGCACGTTGCCTTCTGCAACCTTCACTATAGCTTCCTCATGTGACCTGGAGCAAGGTCAACAAAACAACAAGCAAGAATAATATCCTTATGATAATATAAAGCAATAGCACGAACAATCATCACAATAGCTCCTTTAGAGCTATCACTTATAATTTATCTGAAGCAAAGATTAAAGGTAAGGAATACAATATGAAATGAGGTCAACACTCTCATAGTGTTGGGACCAAGCATTCTTCCATGGCAACCTGGAACTAACACACGAGGTTTCTCCTTGAGGAGGTGTTAGTTGTATTAGGAAAAGTATTTACCTTTATATGCTCACATGCTATCAAGTATAATACTTTACAAAGACTATTGTCTCAACTAAAGTCATCAACTTGTCATGTGTACCTTTGAATCTTATCAACTTGATTTAATCAAACATGGAGCCTTGTCTTCAGGAATGAGTGCTTGTTTTTCTTCCAAGTCCCCTTCACTCAAGTGACGAGTGCTTTCTTCAACCTGTCTTTTGTACTGAGACAATATGCTATCTTAACAAAAGGTTAGGTTAGAGGATAAGCTCTATGATCAACTTTCAATTCTTCTAATAATTTGATCATAGCTTCAACATGCAACACTGATAATGTCATGACAAATAGATGCATATTAGAATAATCACACCTGGGTTGCATCATTCCTCTGAATGTGTTGGATCTTGAGATCCTTCTGGATCTATGGCAAGAGATCCCTTCTCCTGCAAATATTCTTTAGGGTTTAACCATTAAACATATGTAAGTACATACCTTTGATAGCATTTGCAGGTAATGGCTCCATTTGGTAGCAGCAGTAATCATTGCCAACTCTTGAGAAAATTTCAAGGGTGATTGCAACTGGTTCTACAGCTGCAACTGCAACTGCATCTTAGGGTTTTATGAGGAAACCCTATTTTTTTAAACTTCGAATTTTGAAAATTTGATCCAGGGGATAGATGCGCTGAGTTGAGGCGAGTATGCTGGTGTACTCAGAATTTTGAAAATCTAACTTTTACCCTCTCAAACTTGATCTGCAGATTTCTGGACTGGTGCTTCTGGTTTTCTAGTACTTTTGGTACTCTAGTACTTCTGGTACTCTAGTACTTCTGGTACTCTAGTACTTCTGGTACTCTAGTACTTCTGGTACTCTAGTTTTCTGGTTTTTTGGTACTTTGTGAAACTAGGGTTTCACTTTCCGGGAGATCTAGCCACTGAAAAGGTGTGCTCTAAGTGCCAAAATGATCCTTGGGGGAGGGCGCAACTTTCTAAGTGGTTTTAGGCTTGAAAAGATTCACTTTTGCAAAACCCTAATTTTTGGATACAGTAACAGTGACGT
Source organism: Picea mariana (assembly GCA_032191745.1). Classification (NCBI taxonomy): domain Eukaryota; kingdom Viridiplantae; phylum Streptophyta; class Pinopsida; order Pinales; family Pinaceae; genus Picea; species Picea mariana. The sequence continues at coordinate 13,026 of JASDQU010237245.1, read as the reverse complement.
TTTTCCTCTTGCGAGATATGCTTCCTTCAAGTTGGCTCTGATACCATGTTAAATGTTTATTCCATTATTATAGTTATTTGCATTTCAATAGATAAGAGCAACATAATAACAAGATCACTGAGAAATACACATTCACAAGAGACACAGCTTTTATCCTGGGAAACCCTCTAGGGGAAGAAAACCCAACAAAAACTTCTTTATCATAAATTGCCAATACAATGTCAAGAGATAACTCAAACCAATACAGATAATCCTCTCCAAAAGATGCGCCACTCTTCTCCCTCTCTCCTTTGTCGGTAACAGATCAGAACTTGTCTCTCAAACTGAGCAAGTGAGTTGTGTTCAAATGAGGTGCTAGCCTCCTTTATTTATACAAGTTTTGGCATGTGTGAAGTGTCTCTTCACTAGCAGGGCCGACTTCTTAATCTGGGTGGGTAAACCCACCTTTATTATATTTTTGGGTCTTCTTATTAACTGTTGGGGCCAACTTCTTATTCTGCCTATTATAATTATCTGTTGACCAATCCGCAAAAGGGGATTTGGTCCTAATACAATTACCGACATGATTAATCCACAATGGGGATTAATCCTATGAAAATAATAATAAGAATAAGAATAAGAATACTCTTTGCAGTTACATTATTTCAACAAGAGGGCACTAGAGCTCATTTGTCACTCTCACCTCACAATTGCATAAAGACTAATGGTGCGCAAGTTTGGAGAGGAGCTACAATTGCAGCTGCTGCAACTAGCATTTTGGTTTTGGCTTGGACTTTCTCTTAGTTATGGCTTGGACTTTCTCTTGGTTATGGTTTGAACTTTCTGCTTGGATTTTGGTTATTCTTTCTTTCTGCACTAGCCCTGGAGAGAGGTGCGCTATCTTGATTGGCTATTGGTTCTAGGGTTTGTTTCCAAAATTATTCTCTCTTTCCAGGTTTAAGTGTTTGGGGGTGGCATTTGTGCATATGGTTGGGTGACAATATTGAGATATTTTCTATGGTAAAACGAGTACGCCTATTTTTCTAATAGTTTATGGGCCCACACTATCTTCGAACAGTCTAACCGTTGGAAGATAGATTGGGAGGATTTGCTCAATTACAATTGTACTTGCAGTCAAAGTTTTGTTGCAGCAACGAAACCCTAACCCTCTTGTTAAGGCACCTTAAGTGAATAGCTTGACCTAATTCCTGGATATCCTAGTGTGCCCTAGCCTAGCACACCTCCTGGTACTCTTAGCAAGTCAAGATGTCAAGTTTGATTTTTTGGTCAAAGTCAAAGGTTGACCAAGTCAAAGCAATCATGACTTACTCTATGAAGTCAGAAAACAAGTTAGAAGGGGATTCTAACTTCATAGCATGGAAGACAAGGATTGACCTCATCCTTGCCAAGAATAAAGTGTTAGATATAGTGAAAGGAAAAATCAGTTTGAAGCGGGAAAAGAGAAGGAACCTCAGAACGTTGCAGTTATGGAGAAGTTCAAGAACAATGACATCAATGCTATGAGTATCATAGTGG
>JASDQU010237244.1:0-14184 GCA_032191745.1 Picea mariana | reverse complement strand
CGTCTATCATAGCATTATACCATTTGGTGAATGTTGCGTTGTTGAGTGTTGTGTTCTCTGAGTCTGGTATGGATTGCCATGGCTCAAACATTTTTGCCAGGCGCCCTTTATTTGGTATTGTCGGTTGTCTTCCCACCAGTGACTTCCATTTGAGCATAGTGAATGCCACAAGCAGGTATCCATAGCTAAAGGTGCCTCCTTTCTCATGTGCCTCCTCGCAAGCTTTGAGTAGTTCCTCCAGTAAGAAGCTACACCAGTTGAATACTGCTCCCTGATTGCAGAAGTCGGCAATTGATAGCGTGTCTAAGGTGCATTATCCCTTATAATAGGACCTCATAGCCTTGCTGGTTATGACGTATAAGCCAGTTTGGACTGTTTCAGGCAATATTGGCTCAATGACTACTGTGTGTCCTCCTCACTTGGTGTTAAAATTCTCGTACAGGCTGAGATCGCCTTTCTTATTCCCGTGCTTTTTGGGTCCCTGAAATCCCTTCGACACATCCTCTCCTTCAGAGGATAGTCCAGTAAGCTGCTAGATATCTTGTGCATGGATTGGATATTTCTTATCCAACCATAGGCTTCTGTCGTGCACTCTACTTATCAGGAACTTCGTGCAGCGCACAATTTCATCGGTGGTGTCAAATACTGGTAAGTCTCTCAGGTTCATGATAGTGGAGTTAAATAGGTTGATGAACTCATTTTTCAGTCTAAAGTGCATATCTCCTAATCCATCTGGGGATAACTCCCAAAAGACGTCTGGGTGCATCTATGGAAACAGGGTTGAATCCATGAGGTCAAGGTCGAGTAGCTTGACATGTTCTGTCTTCCCTTTGAGATCACCTACAATATCGACCCGGGGGTCGCAAATCTCGTCTGGTACTGCTTCTTTAGTCATGGTGCTTCGGTTGGCTGTTGCTCTTGGCATGAGCGCGTTTGTGGTCATTTTTAGAAATAAGGCTCTATTTGCAGTTTTGGAAATGGTCCTTAACTGGTTTGCACGGCTGGGTTTAGAAATAGCTATGCTTGTTTTTAGAAACAATACTTTTTCAGCTAAGTTCTGAGAATTTTATGTCGGGCTTAACGGGTAATTTTTAGCAATAAATGCTCCTTATTATGACTGTATAGGCGTGACAGGGTGTGAGTTGTCCGATGGGATGGTTTGATCAAGCGAAATCCGATTAGGTGATATTGGTATTTACTCATCTGAGTGGAATAGGGATGTGGCCGAATTGAGACCTTTCTATTTGGCGGGTGGGTGTTCCGGCGCGAAGTTCGATGGAATCTTGGCATAATGCGACTTTATGGCGTAATGGATGACAGTTGGAGTACCGGAATGTCATTAAAGGGTGTGATTGTATTGGGTGTGTGTGGCCTTTAACTCAGATTGGAATTGGGTGTGTGGCCCCTCCGACCACAAAGGTTGTCCCCGTCATTTTTTATGACTGTCGTTAGTGGACCTTTCATACTTTAGGTTCGGTATTGTTGTGTTGTCAACTCTGTATTGACCAACACTTAAACAACACAATTGAACTATGTGTTTTGGCACAACACTGTGCACATGGACATTATTAACAGAGAAATTTGTATTTTTATTTTTTTTTATTTTTTTTTGAAAGAAAAACAAAACTCAAATCTAACTATTGTACAAGCTCTGTCAGATTGGAGAGAACTCTCTTCTTCTAAATTTTGAGAGAGGTAGGACTTCAGGCGAGTGCCATTCACCCATCCCAATCATAGCACACCATCTAGTTGTGCGAGTCGAACTGCTCTTGATGGTCGAATCTTCGCAACTATGAAGGGTCCCAACCAGTGCATATGCAGCTTGCCAGGATGCTTTTGGTATCGGCTATCATAGAGTAACACCTTGTATCCTTGTATAAATACCTTGGTTTTAATGTGGCGTTCATGCCAATATTTTTTTCTTGCCTTTTCAACTGACTAATGGAAGTTTGCTAGAAATCTGGTTTCTTCGAGTTCTTGTAGCTCCGCAAGCCTTTGCGCCACTGATTCTTCATCTGTCGTACGTGTGGCTTGTGCAATATACAGGCTTAAGGTGATGAACTCTGCGGGCACCACTGCCTCTTTTACATAAACCAACTAGAATGGTGTGTATCTATGGAGTTTCTTTGTTGTTGTCCTATAGGCCCATAGTACTGCTGGAACTCTATCATCCCAGTCCTCTCGGTTTGCGCAACAGACTTTTGTTAGTCCCTTTTCCAGGATTTTGTTGAAGGCTTCAACTGTTTCGTTGGCCTGTGGGTGGTATGGACTGCTCTTGGGATGTTGAATCAAAAATTCTGCGGTAAGTGTTGCTATGGTGTTGCTAATGAAGTGAGCTCCCTAATCATTGGTTAGGCTCCTGGGACATCTGAAGCGAGTAATGATATTCTCGAAAATGAACCTAGCGGTGGTATCCGTCGAACAGTCTTGTACCACTACTGCTTCTGCCCAACGATTAAGGTAGTCGGTTGTGGTAATGATGTATCTTGCCTTTGAATGTTTGGTTGTAGGGTTGATTGGCCCAATGAAGTCAACTGCCCATTTCTCAAATTCTTGTAGAGCTCTAACTGGTTGTAGTGGTAATTCATCTCGTCGTGAAGGCTTTCCCACCCGTTGACAAACATCACACGATCTAGCATATGATTTTGCATCCTTGAAAATTGTTGCCCACCAAAGTCCTACCTGAAGAACTTTCTATGTCGATACCTTTCCTCCTACGTGTCCTCCTGCAATTCCGCTATCGCATTCCTAGAGTATATCCTGCCTTTCGTGATCTAGGACACATCATCTAAGGATGTTGTCTATCCCTAGTTTATACAATTGGTCGGCAATCAGCTGATAATTTGTTGTTCTGACGACCATATGGCGTTTCTGGGTTGTGAAATATGTTTCAGGGCATGCTCCCGTGCTAAGAAAGACTGCTATGTCCTCCAGGTATTCTGGTATGGCCTCAATTCTTAATAAATCTGCATCTGGGAGCTGGTCATCGACTGCTCCGCTACTTTCTCCTGAGTCTAGTTTGGATAGATGGTCGGGTCCGACGTTGCATCGTCCTGGTTTAATGATGACTTCAAAGGAAAATTCTTGAAATAACAGCAGCCATATGAAAATTCTCCCTTCCAACACAGGTTTGTTAACTAGGTATTTTAGTGTTGAATGATCAGTAAAGAATTTAAAATGAGATCCTAACAAATAATGTCTAAATTTCTGTAAAGCGTAGATCATTACTAATCCTTCTCATTATGTTGTTGTGTAGTTTTTCTCTACTTGTGATAGCTTTCAGCTCGCAAAGTAGATAGGGTGATCCATAGCTCCATCTCCAGGTTGTGCTAGGATAGCTCCTAGAGCAATTCCTGAAGCGTCTACATGGACATGAAATTCTTTAGCCCAGTTTGGGAATATCAGGATCGGTGTTGTAATGAGATTCTCCTTAAGTGTCTCAAATTCTTTGTCACATTCGGGAGTCCATCGAAACGTTTCAGCCTTTTTCAGGAGCTTTTCTAGAGGTGCAATAATGTTGGCATACCTTCGAATAAACCTGTGATAGTAGCCTGTATGTCCTAGTGTGGAGCGCAACTGTTTAATGCTCGTAGGTGGCGGCATATTCATAATGACCACAACTTTAGCTGGGTCTACCAGTACTCCTTCTCGGCAGACTATGTGACCCAAAAAATTTCCATGTGGCACACAGAAGATAAACTTCCTGAGATTTAATGAGATTTGTAACTCTCGGCATCTATCAAACATTAGCCTTAGCAATGCTACATATTCCTTCATCATGCTATATATTGTCCAATCATCCATATAGACTTCTATGAACTTGTGAATGAACTCTCTAAAGGTTGCTATCACAATCCTGGAGAAAACTACAGGGGCGTTCTTTAAACCAAATGGAATCACATTATATGCAAAATATCCCCATTCAGTAATGAAGGTGGTTTTCCTCTTGTCCTCTTCAGCAATCCTAACTTGGTGGTATCCTAAAAATCCATCTGTAAATGAGTATGATTACTTCCCTGCAACCTGTTCTAGGACCTTGTCGGTGAAGGGTGTTGGGAAAGGGTCATGCACACAGGCAGAGTTGAGGCTTTTGTAGTCCACATAGACTCTAATATCCGCAGTGTCTTTCTTGCTCTGGATGACTATCGGGCTGACCCATTATGCTTAGTCTACTGGAAAAATGAGCATGGCTTCTAGAATTTTATCAATCTCCTTCTTAAATTTCTCTTTTACTCTCGGGTTAAGACGGTATGGCCTATGTCTGATAGGCTTGGATCCTAGTTTTAACTCTATCTTCATTTATCCCATCACTCCTTTGATTCCCTTCAATTCTAAAAAAGTCTTTGGGAACAAATCCTTGTATTCCCGTAGTAAAATTTGTATTTCCTGACTGGTTTGCTCATCCCAGTAATCACCCACCAAATCTATTTTGGGTTGCTTCTTGGTCCCTATGTTGAGTCTCTGCAGTTTTAAAGGGTGATTGTAGGAGCTATTGGTCTAGCTAGGTATAGTGTTTTGGATTTCTCTATTCCCCTCGGTCTCTTTGATGGCTAGGTTTCTTAGTTCTTCTAATTCGTCTAGGCTTTCTGAAGCTTTGCTAATCTGATAGCATTCTATGGGATTTTCAATCAAGGGTAAGTGTATTTTAGTCTGAAGTTATTGGGTATGCTTGGGACACACTCCAAAGTCTGATCTCTTATCATGATTGGTTGTAAAAATAAGTTCTCTAATCTTTTACAGGACTAGTTCAAGCTCAGAGCACTTACTTGTAAAGGAGAAGTCATTGCAAAATTGAGCTGCCAATGTTTGCCAATCGTTGGTCTGTCTTTTGGTTTCCTCATGTATGAACCAAGATTTCGAGATTGGGCCTAGAGACTGGGGAAATACCTAAATCCAGAGGTGAAAGGGTATCTGCGCAACCTGCCACTATGTCATGCACTATTGAATGTGTATTCTAGGGTCTGATTCTCCACTGAACGGTTGCGCAACTTGGAGACACATCTGCATTTATGATTCCAGCTACTCTTGGTGCCCGAATTTGTACTAAATAGCTTGCTTCACCTCGTCCCAAGTTCTGAGTGCATCTTTATGCATGGCCCACCATCTAGCAGGGGTGTTCTGAAAAGCCATATCTAGTACTGATACTCTTTGATCTTCTCCCACAGTTTCTTCCATATACTGCAAAAAGTTGTCTAGATCTGAGGTGTCATCGTATACTGGGTGTCTTATAACCTCAGTCCCAATCCATCTGGTCATTCTGACAGTTGCGCATCTTCATGAGAATCTTTCGTACAAACCTTGTTGCCAACTATCAAAAGCCAATTCTGAATCTTCGTCTGTTGACTGTATACTTCTCTAGCTTACTGATCCATCCACAGTTGGGTTTATATAATTGTTTCTTGTCCCAACGGTTATGGTGTACAACTGGTCTAGGTCTTCTCCTTTTATATTATTGTTTGTTGGTTCTGTGTACCTGGGTCCTACATATGGGTCCAAAGGTTGAACTACCTTGATTCCCTGAGCTTCAAAAGTCATGGTGTCTTTCTTTAAGTCAATTATTGCATAGTTGTCGTAAGCCCAATCGATGTCAAGTAGTGCAAGGTAGGGGTCCTTGTCTCCCATGATTTCAATGACTTCAAAGTCAGCCACTATTTTTACTCCTGCTACATCGATTTCCACATTCTCCAGTCTTCCTATGGGAAAGATACAGTATTGGTTTTCCATTCTTATCTAAATTGGAGAATATGTCAGTATTGGTTTTCCTAAGGCTTCCCAGGTCTTCTTAGGCAGAATGTTCACATCTGACCCGAGGTCCAACATGACGTCCTTAATTTCAAAGTCATCTAACTGGGCTATCAGTCAAAATTCTTTTCCCGATCTTGCTTTTCTTCATTGCACTCTCTGAGTACTCTTCTCAGGAAGGTTAGCTCAAATCCTTGCTTCTAAATTTTCTTCATTCCCTAAGACTAGGTACGGCGTGTTGCGCAATTTCTCTGTCAGTTGATCATTCCCGAGAATGTCAGAGAACAATTGAAACCAGAGGTCAACTACGTTTTGAGGCTGCTCAAGTTGTCTTGGTAAGCCTACAGGGTTTTTGGGCGCAGGGGGTGAAACAGGTACTTGTGATACTTTAGGATATACAACTAGATGAGGGGGATCCTCTTACATTTCACAATTGGGAATGTTCTAGATGACTTCTATGGCATCTTTAAAGAACATTTTTTGCTTTAGGGGGTCATACCTATCTCCCTTAGGTGCTTCTTTCTGAATCTACGATAGGGTATCAGCATCAGCTCCTGTCTTTGCTCCTCCTCGAGTAACGATATTAAGATTTGGTAATTGTCCCTTAGAAATCATTTTGATCTTTGAACTGATGAGCTTTGTTCCTCTTTGACGCACCTTGTCTTCCCACTTCACAATTATCTTTGGGAAGTCTTCGGTTGCATGTCTGTTGGTTCTGCAGTGAGAACACCATGGTCACCTTGGATGAGGACAATCTCTAGCCAAGTGATCATGTTCATCACAGTTGTAGCATATGCTTGATCCTCTTCCTCCACTTCTTTCTCCTCTAAAGTCTCCTCCAGCTCCACCTCCTCGACCTCATCCTGGTCCCTGGGGGTTCTCATTTACCCGGAATGTTGTTATGTCTAGTCTGTCCGCAAGTGCATCCAACACCCTACATTGATTAGTAGTATGCGTGGTAGATGCGTAGAACTCACAGTGGACTGTGTTTGTTACCATCAAATATTTCTGCATGATGGGGCACTGTCTCGGTCCATGGTCGTGGGTTCAGAAAATATCACAATATTCCGTTGTTGGTGCCACTTGTCCCCCTAGGAAAGCATGATATGGGGTGGGGTGATGGAATGGTGGGTTCATCGATACTTGTGAAAATCCTCCTGCAGGTCCTGGTGGGGTTATCATCAGGTTCTAAGGAGGTCCCATTCCTCTCATTCGTGGGCACTCAGTCACCAAATGACCTTTCGTATAGCATCCGGTGCACCAAACCTATGGTCGTCCTGGTCTAGGTATCGTCACCTCCTTAATATTTTCTGTAAGTGTTGATATTTTCCCTTGTAGTTGTGCCAAATTTGCATCTACTGGGGGTTGGGTTACTCTCAAGCTCCTAGGGTATCTTGCCATGGCTTCAATATTCATTGATTGTTCCAAGGCATCTGTTAATGTGGCTATTCGTTGTTGTGTTAGAGGATTCCAAGTTAGGGGTATCATTCCCTGAATCTACCACTCTCTTTGATGTTCTTCATGGATTGGGTGTGCCAGCCTTCCTATGGAATATTTGAACTTCTAGATGTACTCCCAAGTTGATTCACCTTCCCTCTGCTGGATCTCATGCAACTCGGACAGAGCCTGTTGTTCTGACTAAGGAAGTTTGAACTCTGCTATGAACCTCGTCCGTACCTGGTCAAGTGTGAACGCTTGACCTTGTGTCCTTGGCACTCCTGGTTCAATGATCTTCATGTACCATTTGAGAGAGCGACCTTTCAAGGTATTCTAGAATTCGACCAACTTGTTCGCATCCGGTGTCCCTCTGGATCTCCAGATGGCTTCACACAAGAACCAATGTTGTTCAACGTCTTCATCTCCCTTACCCCAAAATTCTGGGTATCGGGCAATCGACCCTCCCGCATGGCTGGCCATTTTTTATCATGTTGTTCGTATCAGTATGAACCCTAACGGTCATGCTTGTGATCTACCAGGGGATCCCAGTATCCTCCTTGTACTCGTATTTCCAGGTTGTGGTTGGTTATCTAATTGTACTAGAACAGAGTTTGCATGAGAAGGTAGTGTCGTACTTACTTCTTGTATAGAAGGCACTTGGGGTATGGGTGATTCGGGGCTAGTGTCACTGGCTTTGGGGCGTATTTCTTTGATCTGGGGGGTCTCGTTAGCTTCCATTGGGACTATCTCTTCGGCCAGATTCCTGACCTCTCCTGATATCGGGGTTGAAACTTCTCTTTCTCCTCCAAGATTCATGTTGGCTTCTTCCTCTCTTACATCCGCGCTTTCTCCTTCTCGTCCCACCTCCTGGGACTTCTTGCTCTCCTTTCTTCTCTCTCACTTAATCTTTGACTGGCTAGTCGTTCCTGTCTTCTCATCCTTTGTAGTTCTTCCATCAGCCCTTCTTCTATTTCTCATGATTCTCCTTCTCTCCTCAACTTTTCATACTATCTTGCAGCTTTCTTGATCTTGCCGCGCCACCACTTCTCAACTATGGCAGCTCTCTTTAAGGCTCGCTCATCTCTTGAATCCATTTCTTGTTGTTTCCCCCCCATTTTTCAAAGAACCCTTCCCCTCTCTCATGCCATGACTCTCACCCCGTCTCACCCTACCCCAAGCGAGGGTGTTTACGCTACCATCTCGGTCAAGGATATAGTCAACATCCCTTCCTCTACCAAGAAGGCTTTAATCCACAGGGGGATTTCTCTTAAAAGTCTTCCCCTTGAGCCTTTCTTGAAAATTTCTTCTGCCCAAGAGAAATACTAGTGGTTCTCAGCTGCAAATTCAATTATGTATCCTTCTATCATGGTAGTAACCTAGAAATCTACGGCCCACATGACTGGGCAATCCATCCTCTGGAGTGTTGCTAACTTGTCGGTATCCCACACGCAGATATTCTTGACCCATCCCTGGAACTCTAGAGCTTCTTGGAGCCTCTTGATCCAGTGAAAAAATTCTTCTGGGAATTTAACCCAGAAAATCTCGTACTGGTCGCTTGATCTTTCTGAGTAAAAGATCGTTTCCCGAGTAGTTCCCACCGATTTGCTTCTTAGTTCTGCTTCTTTCCATATGAAGGAGTTACATTTTCTTTCCCACCATTTCTCAATTCTAGATCTATGGATCGGCAGTAGCATTCTTCCTCCAAGTTCCCTTTTAATATGGGTCCTGGCAACAGAACCATTTTGTTGGCAAAAATTTGGTCAGACCAGGGTTCTTCTCAGGTTACCAACAAAAGGAACCATGTAGTCTAGAGTGCTAGCATTTTCATCCCCTCTGAAGAGAAGAAGTCTCACCCAAAGTGCTATTGAGACAGATAGATAGGGAAGGGTAGGGAGAAGACTAAGGAAGATCCATAGAGCGTTCAGAACTCACCCCTATTCTTGTGCAATCAACATTGTTAGATCGGAGCCATCTAAATGCAAGAACCAAACCTACTTATGGTATGAAAAATGATTAACCATAGAACCATTAGACAGAACTCATAAATCATAAAGGAATAATGCAATGCATAAGTAACATACAAAGACACATCATATTGAAATTTTGGTTCTTCATATTAGCTTCCAGATCTTTCCTTTATTATAGATTCAGACTACATAGAGATGTTCAGTACAAACTTTGGGTTGTCTCTTACATCAAGTTTCACTAGCTAATCCCAAAAACCTTGGATCTCTAATAAACATAACAATAGCCTGATATATCAACTCAACCTCGAGGACCAACCTCCTTACATCTATATTTAGTCCTATGTATAGCTGGGTTATGTCTTTTTGTTCAGCTTTCTCACTTTCTTGTTTTGTTGCAACTGTCTGTTGCTTAGCTGGTGTTGTGCTAGCTCCCGCAACTGTTTTATGTTATTCTTTTCTTTCATCTTCTGATGAAGTTTGCGCAACTCATGCTTAATAAAAACTTGTGCAATTATTTCCTAAAAATTAAGGGCCCAACAATGAACAATCTCGCAAGGGACAAACTTGTGCATAAGAATGACATGGCCAAATTTCTTGAGGATACCAACCAAGGGACCCCTTCTCAAGGGAATTCTTGTGCTTTTCCTTTCTTTGGAAATGTTTTTCCCCCTTGATGGTCACTTTGAACATTCATGGGTTGAATGTTGGGATAACAGTTTGGTTGTGGACCACTCCAAATGTCCCAAATTGTCTTGATGCTTCTCAGATAAGCACCTTCTGTCATGGGAATCATATGAATGTTGATCCTTTACCTTCTGCATCCACGAAGTCTACTCCTTCTCCCTCTTCTAGTGAAAGTCTTTCTACTAGTAACCAGAAGTCTAAAAGGAATAGGAAGAGTAAGAACAAGAAGTCACCAACATTTTCCAGTCACATTGGGGACGTGCCACCAACCATGGCTAGTCATGTTGGGGGCATGAGTCCAGTCCCTACAAGTCATATTGGCATCCAGTTAACAACCTCCTCTAGTCATATTGGAGTTATGTCAACAACCTCTATGAGTCACGTTGAAGACTAGTTACCAACCTCTTCTAGTCATGTTGGTAGCACGAGACCAACTTCTGCTAGTAATGTTGGAGTTATGTCAACAATATCTGTGAATCATGTTGAAGAAAAGAAACCAGCCTCTATGAGTCATGCTGGGAGAAAAATTCCAGTCACTGAAAGTCATATTGGAATTCGTTGTCCATCCTTTGTGAGTCATGTTGGGAGAAAAATTCCAATCACTGCAAGTCATACTAGCATTAGTTCACCAAACTATGTGTGTCATGTTGGATATATGCAACCAGTCACTGTTATTCATGTTAGGGACAAGCAACCAGCCACTGCAAGTCATGTTGGGGGCAGGAGTCTAGTCACTGCTAGTTATACTAGATAAAAGTCACTGACCTCTATGAGTCATGTTGGAGACCAGAACTCGATGTCTATTAGCCATGTTGGGGGAAACCCAACAACCGTTGCAAGTCATGTAGGGAGCATCGATTGTTGTGAATCCTAGATGAATAGGATGTAAGCCTAAGTTCCCTTATAATATTTGCAAGGGAGATCACCTTACTCATATGTGCCCTACTATTTTCTTGGTATGAAGAGCTTGGTCCTGGTCTGAAGGCCCTTCAATTTTTCAGTTATCTTGTGTTTCCCAACAATCTATTCAATCATTGGTTGATAAAGTGGTCGTGTTGATGCAATCTCCGCCTGATACCACTCTCGTTTTGGGGGGTGATATGTCTCTTCACCATGTTCTCTTGCATCCTATTCAACTAGTGGTTGAGGAAGTGGTCATGTCGATGCAATCGTCGACCGATCCCACTCTTCTCTTGAAGAGTGATGAGTCTACCAAAGTGGTATCATCAATGCAATATTTAATTGATCCCACTCTTCTTTCGAGGAGTGATGCATATTTTAACCATGTCTTTAGCATTTCCTATTCAGTACCTTCCGAACAAGGGGGAAATCCATTATCTTCTAATATGCTCTCTCCAAGTCCTAGGATGGTTTCCTTTGATTGGAATGATCTTTTTGAGCCTCGCCTTCATTATTTTGCACCTTTACATATAAGATTTAAAGTTAATTCAATGGGAATTTACCGATGTATTGTAGATGAAGGATCCTTTGCAAGTATTTTGTCCTCCTCGGTTTGGAAAGCTTTGGGTTCTCCCAAGCTTGTGTCAGCTACGATTGAATTGTTGGATTTCGACAGAAGACCTAGTGAATGTTTGGGGATTCTTTCTCAGTTGCCTATCACATTAGGTGGAGACATTGTCCTAGTCGATCTGTTAGTGGTGGCAGGCCCTTTAGATTTTAATATCTTTCTTGGGCATGATTATTTCTATGCAATGAATGTGGTGGTGACTATGCTCTTTCATGTGATGCATTTTCCTCACAATGGAAGAATTATCACTATTGATCCTCTTTCATATGATAATCACCATCCTAGTTCGACTTCAGCTCAAGTTTCCCCTTTTTGTGTTCCTAGTGTTCAAGTAGACTCTTCCTTTCCGCACGTGAATTATATGGTGTCTTATCCTTGGTGTTCAATTGATTCTAAGAATGATTATTGTTGGCACAAGGGTAGACCCAGGGTTCAACACTCAAGAGCGCACTAATAAAGCCCTAACTACCGGCCCTTTCGGCAACACCTGTGAAGCAGATGAAGTCTCACCCGAGGTAGAGGCAGGGGTGGTTGCAAGACTCAGGTGTCTACAACCTTAGCTGGGACACAGATATGTGATAATCTTTCTTACATCACACTTAGCATCAGTTATTCCTTAACATACACTCATTAATATACTTCGCAGAAGGCACAGAGAATCGTAGTGAATACTATACTAAGAATGATTCAGTACTTATCCACAAAAATATAGGTTAGATTCAACAGATCAAGCACTAAGCATCTCATATATCAGATCTAATGTTAATTCATTCATCAACAGCACAAAGCATAACTATATCTACTTAATCACATCAAGAACTTAGCCAAGAAAGAGATAAATACATAAGAGCGAAGCACAAATCACTATACACACAGTTACCATGGTTCACCCCCACCCTGGGGCTACGTCCACAAAGTCTTCTTTATATTATCACAGTCAAGCAGTTACAGCACAAAGCTCTAATGACCCTTACTTTGCACAGGACAGAAGATCTGTGTAGCTCACTAGATCCTTCTTCCTTGCTCTTTAGACTATAACAACCTACACTTAGCTCTCTGATCTCATGCACAGAGCACTCTAAGATACATACGATCACACAAGTCAAATTACTAGCACTAAGCTTTCATTCATACATCACATAGATGTACTACATTACTATATCCTATTTATATTACTATCTACATTGCCTATTTATAGATTACAAAATGGTCCTAAACGTGGGTAAACCCATGGGCCGACATCCCTTTCTCGTTACATCAACCCAAAACCCTAAAATGGACCCCAAAATAGGTCTTGCTTCCTTATTTTTTGCTTTGCGTTGCGTTCCTTCCTTGGCAAGTTGTCACGGTCCCAAAAGTGGTCAAGTATGACCAAGTACTCTTCAAAACTTGGTCAAGGGCCAACAGGCCCCCAACACTCACATGTGACTCATCCCGAGTCACTCAGGTCTAACCAATTCCACATCGAACGCCTCAAGCTTGGCTCGAGCGGCTTCGACCTGCTGCAGTGCAACAGCTTCTTGTTTAGTAAATTCCTGGATTACTGTGTCATTGAGAGGTCCTTCCAGGTGTTGTTCTACAGTGATGACACCTTGTTCGAGTTCATCTCCCTGGCTTTCTAGTTCAACGAACATTGGGCATGCCTTCTCTTGGAGTGGTTGCAGTCATTGAGAGACGTCCATTACTTTACTTTGCAGCGTGTGTACTCGTTGTTGGGTTGTGCATTGCTCTGCGAACCTCTTCATTCTTTCGACTAGGGTCCTGGACTTTATCTGCGCTTGTAGCACATCTGCATGTTGCTTTGCTTCATTGAGTTGTGCCTCCAATGTCTATAATTCTGGATTCTTTGCGAGGGTTTCATAGGTCTGGGTGCTTCTGGTGCTTAGCTACCTACATTCCTAAGCCAAAGTTATTAATCGGTCGACTGCGCTTCAAGTAGTGGCCTCTCATAGATCTCTTATCTCTTGGGGTGTCTCAGGCACAGTGCGGAGCTCCAGATCCATGATGCACTATTGAAGTTGTTGGATTACTTCTTCCAGTTGGGTCACCTGTTGTGGAAGACAATCTTCCATCTTCACTTCTATGATCGTCACAGAGCGAAGTGCCTTGTGAACTTTTTCTTGTGTTTCAAGCTGCTCTACTAGCAACTGGTCCTTGCTCTGCTGTAACTGGGCTTTTTCCTCCTCCCATTTCGCTTGTAAGTCAAGTTGCTCATGTTTTTCCTTTCTCTTTTTCTCTCCATGTGCGCTCTGTGCTTGCACCAAAGCCTGGGTATCTTTCTTTATGTCTTCTTGAGCTCGTCGAAGGTGAGCTTCGACTTTCTCAGCGATCTGGCATAACTGTGTGGGCTCATCACCTGTTCCTGATATTTCCATTGTTAATGGCGTCGTAGAAACTGTTTGGCTAGACTAAAGTGCCTGTTGAACTTCTTTGAATTCGCCCGTGATCTAGCGAAATAGATCCTCCTGCTTTTCTTCTTGCTTTTCCGCGAGCTCTAATGAAACATCTTTCAACGCGGCAATTAAGAAGTCAAAATCATCCGGGGTAAGCATAGTCTTAAGCGTGGTCCAGGTAGCCTTAGTTTTCTTTCTGGATGAGGGCCTCAATGGGGTAATCTTCCTTTTCTTGGAGGGATCTGCCTCATCCCTAGGCGAGGTAACTTCGCCTTTGCTTTGTTCAACTTTTGTGCCCCCTAGTTATTCATCATCACCTCCCTTCGCAAGTGAGAGTGAACCAGTCTTCGTGGATGTGATGTGGATATCTTGAACTTCTACATCCTTCTTAGTCTTGCGCAGTCCTGGTGTATCCGGCATAGCTTCAGGGCTA
>JASDQU010237242.1:0-12782 GCA_032191745.1 Picea mariana | reverse complement strand
AGTATGGTGTCCTTGCCCCTATAAATGGGGAGGTTTTGGAGAATGGATGGTCACTTTTGGTTATGATGGTGGAAAGGATTCTTTCTTTCTCTGGGATGGAAAGGGATGGAATAATGGTAAAGGGGGCAAAGAGTTTAGGGAGTGGTCTATGAGCGTCACCTCAAACCATGTTTAGTTATCTGATTGTAGATTGGAAGGGTAAGGAAGTTTGAGTGACTTCTTGAATGGTGGGGAGGTATTCATTAGTTGCTTGGGCAAAGTGTTAGAGTGAGGCTAGCAAGGATCATGATTTAGGATACATGGGAAAACAATAATCATGTCTTCACTTTCTATTATAGGTATTCTTATTGTGATTTATGGTTGATAATTGAGAAAGAAGCATTATGAATTGAATGAAGAAATGGATTTCTTACACATTTTTCTTGTGCTTCATTAATGGTTTAAATATTATTCCACTAATGTTGAGTTGTCTTTCAATGAATTAGTATGCTATGAGAGTAATCTTACTTTGCTTTCATTATCAGAGGTTAAAAAAACATGCATGTATTTACTATTCTAAGAAGTTGCAGACATATGCAAAATGGATATATGCAGTGAATTCATCCATACATAGTTCTATTGAATTGGAGTATGAAATGATAGGCTTTTAAGACATTATAAGCATACACTTCTATTTATGTTGTCTCTTTATAACCTATTATGACTTGGCTATGACTATAATATAATATATTCAATAAGATATTGTAGAAAATATTGTGTATTTTTATTTGCATAAGCTTCTAAAATTGTGTTAGGTGCCCTAAAGGAGGATGGGCACTACATATGGTATCAAAGACTTAAGTTTGAAATCTATGCCTTGAGGGCCATAATATTCATTATACCGCATTGTCAAGTATGCATCAATTAAAAAAAATGACACCTAGAAATTGATTAAAACAAGAAACTAAAAACATATTGTTTTTGAAAATTTAAAGTTTTATTCAAAGAGAAAAGTTGGATGGTCTACTTAAAATGTGATTACAAGTTTGATATGTTGCCCAATTAGATAAGTTTCATAAACATGATTACAAGGGTAAAAGTGGAACAATGTTCCATCAAACAATGTTGACTATTCCTATAGCTCATGGAAGGGTAGGAAGAAACTTAAATAGAGATAAACATTACAAGGCATCAAAACACACATGCATATATTCTTCATCCTCCCACCACAAGGTGAAGTCATCCCCACACATACATATAATATACATTATGAGACTCTTTCAAAAATTCAACAGGTTTCATTATTTTTGTTAACATTTCCAACTGTTATGATAGTTCATCATAAGGAGAATGAGTCAATTTGAGAGAAAAACCAACCCATCCTATAAATGCATTTATCCTTAAATCATAACCTATGTCAACTACAAACAAAAAGCATGGGAGAACCAATAAAACCCAAACTTTGTGCAATACTACCTTAATAATATCTTCATGAGTTTCTTCGTTGATGGAATGAGGGAGCCTCATTTTCATGTACTTCTAGGCCTCCATATATGTTCATATTCTTTGGATGTTTAACTATTGCAAGGGATTGTTTAAAACAACATACAAGATATTGCTCCTCTTTCGCAATGAACTCAAAATTTTCCAAATAAATGTGATGCTTTGACTCAAGTGAGTGTTCTACTAAGGCTAAGGTGTAAATCTGTTCATTGCAAATATACGTGCTATGTTCCTTCATCCCAACCTAGAAGCATTGACCCATTTCCCCAATATAAGATTTGATGCAAGAATATGAAACCTTGTAGATTCCCTTGTGTTGACAAGGATTTGTGGAGGCTTTGATGGAATTCATTATTTTTCTAATAGTATAGGAGGCTTAATTGACGTTTTGACTTGCTTCCCTTTTAGAATAATTGCAATCCTATCAGTGACACCTTAGATGTACAATAAGAATGCTTTAGGCCCCTTTGATTGTTCATTGTAATCCCTAGATTAATTGTCGCTAGTGGCTCTTTAGATAGCTTTTTGAACATCACCATCTCTATAACCAATGCTTTTAAATACCTCCAATGAGTGGTATTTTTCCTACTCAATATGAAATCCCAAAATCCCTAGTAGAAAAGTTGTTAAGGACTCCCATCTTTTGCGCAAGGTGGTAATGTAAGTCTGCATGAAAATATCCTTTCCTGTGGGTTTTCTCATGGAAAACTTAATCCTCGAGGGTCTTGTCAAGTCATCTAGTAACCTTCAAGTCTAGGAACAAGATGCTCCCATTTACCTTTACATCCATGGTAAATCTTAGATCTAAAATATATAATACATTCCTTGTGCCTTGATATCTTACAACGCTTGGATGTAAGTGTTGAGGCAATCATGATCAAAGTACAATATTTTTTGCATTCATCTTAATCACATAGTACAATTACATGAAATTACTTATGTAATATTCCAAACTATTATCCACATGAAGTTGGTGCATGGACATTTCAAAATTGCATTAATAATTGAGAAAACAAAAAATTTAAAGATATCTATACACAAACATCTTTGCAGCGCTAATCACGACTAATTAAATATGTAGTGTAATGGTGTATCTCTTAATAATGTGAATAATTTGATCTAGTCTCATAAGTATAATTTATTGAGAGCTACATAATCTTAAGGTGTACATAGAGTATTGAATTTGAAAATTAATTCATTGTTTTTAGAATTTCCAGATATATTGCATCTATTTTTAAATTCGACATTTCAAACCAAACTAGTATAGTCCAACGTGGTGCATAATGACCTAAGGCATAGACCAAAGCAATTTTGTACCTTTGTCTTTCAAAACTTATTTCTTCTCAACTAGATTCTTCAAGGATTTGTTCTTATTAAATAACGTTTATTCTTACATTACTTATTCTATCGACACATCTTTGCAGCTTCGGGGGAAATTGTTGGTTTGGGGTTTTGTACTTAAAAGAAAACATACAAACAATGTCTAGTTCATATCACATACATGTCTTTGAGTTTGTCCATGTTTTGTGATGCAAGAGCATCACTCCACATCAGCAGCGTGCCAGCACATCCAACACACATTAATGGAGAAAGGGAGAGGCGCAGCCCTCTCAATTTTGAAATCCAAAATTTCAATAAATGTTGTAAGGCTTTTAATGCCAGATCATGCCTTTGTACAGGTAGTGGTTGAGATTGCCTTTAATGGTTACCTGCAGCTAAGTCCAGATCAGTCAAAATTGGACATCCATTTATGTAATGTAGCCGTAGGATCCGCTCTGTGAGAGCGATAGCTCAGAGACGGTGAGGTGGAGGATAAGCTCGAGAGAGCCCTCATTTTTTGAGGGAGGGAGAAGAAATTAGAGGTTAGAGAGTTAGGAGGAGAGTTCTCAGGTAGAGAGGTCTCGAGAGAGAGTTGAGACTTGTTACAGTCCAACCTTAGTAAACATTTGTATAGACATTTGGAAATTAATACAAAGATCAGTTTTTCCTGCCCATGAATTGTCTGTGTATGTTTATGAAATTGAATGTCACCTGTATGCTGTAGATACAGTTTATAGATAGATTTTACTGTTTGTCTGTGAGTTTGTCAGTTTCTGTTTGGGTTCTTCAGGCCGTGCAAGGAGTGCACAACAGAACACTGGAAGTTATGTAGCCAGCGCAAGGAGTGCGCATCTGAGCTCTACGGAGTCAGAAAGAATGTGCAAGGAGTGCACACCAGAAAGATTCACAAACTCAAGAAGGAGACTCAAGGTTGCTGAACACCTTGGAGGACGAGGAACTGTGCAAGGGAAGACACAGAAAAGAAACAGAACTATTGAAGGTTCTGTAAAGCTCTGCCAAGAGGGCATTGAGTGAGTGCGTAGAGTGCACCATAGAACTCTATTTCAAGTTCTGAGGAAAGGGAAGTGTCGAAGAGAAGACACTCACAGAGTTGTTGAATACTCTGGAGGCTCTGCAAGGTGTGCATCGAGCAGAAGAACGCCAGGCGGGCGTAGGGAGTTTTCTTTCCAAGAAAACTTCTCAGATCTGAGTTTAGCGAAATACTCAGTAGCACCAGGAGTGTGTGAGGGTGGACTTATTCTAAGTCCTGAAGCTCAGGAGGAACAGTGCCTTTGTGCACAGAGCAGCAGAAGAAAGGAGAAGAAGGTCGAGAAACTCTTTGAGGTTTCACATTCGACAAAGCTCAGGAGTTCGAAATTTCAGAGTTTGAGGATTGGAGCGGCAAGGGATTTTGGAGTCGCTGCATCGCGAACTCCCAATACGTGAAATCACGCCAGCCATTGGATCTGAAACATAGTGGCCCAAGAGCCACTGGATCACGGATACGTGCACAGGAGGAGCGCACATAGGAGGTGCACAGAAGATCAGATCGTGACTGTCAGATCTCGCGTAAAGGACCGATAGCCATTGGATCTGGAAAGAGGAGAACGAGGTTTAACCCTTGTAGAAGCAAAGGAGAGGACTCGTCGAAGTCCCAAAAGAATCAGAACCGTCCATCTCAAAGGACGCGTGTCAAGAGATCCACATTCCAGGGATTCGGACACCAGAAGACCGAGAGTGAAGAGTCTCCAGAAATCGCAAAAAGACAATTCGCGAAAGGACCAGGGTCGTCCATCAAGGAGGACACATGGAAAGCAGTCAAGGGTTCAGGAAAAAGGCTCGAAAGATTTCGATTCCAGGAGGACTGGGTCGTTGATCTCTCAGAGGGAGAGATTTCGGCATTTCAGGAACCGGGGGTTTGAAAGACAAAGGACAGAGGGGAACGCTCGCACCATGGTTTCCTGAATTGCAAAAGCCGGTAGCGCTTTGTCGTGGACTGCCATTTCGACATTTCAGGACCCGAGTGTTCGAGAGGCCAGGAGTTGGGAGACGTGGATTCCGACTCGTGAAGTCGCGAAATCTCAAAAGAAGACGACGCCAGAATAGCACAAGTCAGAGCCGTTAAGCCCTTTTTGGCATTTCGGCAACCGAGAGTTCAAGATCGAAGGAGTCGTGAGACAGGGAGTCCCGACTCGCGGAATCGCGAAATCGTGAATTCTGAAATCCCGAAAGAGGACCGTGGTCGCGGGTAGTTTTCGACGTTTCAGTGATCGAGAGTTGGGGAGACAAGGAGTTTGGGAGAGCTCTCATGCAGGAGTCCCGAAAACCCGAAACCCGAAAGGTGTTGGTTCGGAACAGAGAAGAGCGTCGAAAGCGGAGCGCGTGCATAGGTTTTCTCAAGGCCTGTGCCAGAGGAGAAAGGGACTTGTGGATGTGTTCAAGGGGTTCCAACAAGAGCCCGAATGTGGTAAGGGGCACAACTGGGGGCCGACTAAGGTAGTCAACAACATGGTTGGCATTTCCCTTCTTGTACTTAATATTCAAGTGGACTTGTTGGAGGTATGTGGACCATTTTTATGGAAACCATTTTTTAGATTTCCTTGTGTCTACATGAATTGCAAAGGCTTGTGATTAACGTGGGTGATCTTTTCCTTGCCCATAATGTAATAATTCCATTTTCAGCATGCCTACACAATGGAGTACATCTCGTCACAGGTGTGATACCTGCAAACAACATCAAACAATGTTTCACTATGACAAGCAACTAGATGTCCCTACTAAATGAGGTTGACACCGATAACATAGTTAGAGGCATCTATCTCGATATCAAACAACTTTTGTAGATCTATCAATGTGAATACTAGTGCAGGACAGAGGTGATATTTTAGATCTTGGAATGCATTTTATTTTGATTCAGACTAGGAAAACTTAGGTTAGCTTCCCCCTTAGTTACTTGACTTAAGGACCAAGCTATATGAGATAACCCCAACTTCAGGACCAAAGTGTAGAGCTATGTCAGAGTCATTGGGGATGGCCAATTGAAAATGACTTGTATCTTGGTCGGATCAACATGCACACATGTTCATGCATGATGTATCCTAGGTATTGGACTCTCTGCATGTCGAACAAGCATTTCTCAAGGTTGGTGTATAAGTTGTGTTGTTTAAGGGTGCTCAAGACCTACTAAATGTGCTACAAGTGCTCTACCCAAGTTTGGTTGAAGATAAGGATGTCATCCAAATAGACAACCAAAAAATATTTTGAGAACAGACTCAATATATCATCCATCATCCTCATGAATGTCATTGGATCATTAGTCAAGCCAAAACACATGACCAACCACTCAAAGAGGCCTACTTTAGATTTGAAAGTTATCTTACATACATTAGTTGATTCTATCGAAACCTGGGGATAACTCGACTTTAAATTGATCTTACTGAAGAAATTTCCACCCTTGAGCTAATCAAGAAGATCATCAAAACAAGGGGTCGAGTATAAATTCTTGACAGTGATTTTATTCAGGGCTCTATGACCAATATAGAGTCACCACATTTCACCCTTCTTTTCTACGAACACAATTGGGCTCCCACTAGGTGAGTAGCTCAATTAAATTTGGCCCTTGCGGATGAGCTCATGAATTTGAAGCTTTATTTCCTCATTCTCCAAAAGGGAGTGTTTATATATTGGACCATTTGGCAAGGGATCACGAGGTTTTACTAAAGGAACATCACAAACTTTGTCTCGGGCAACATCACACAATACCTCATCTTTTAAGGGATTGATGTTGTAGGACATGAAACACTTCTAGCTGACCCAAAGGTCTTGTCCCTGGCTCAACCAACTAATGGTGTGTGGTGGGGGGTGTGGGATCATTGGTAGCTTCAATTTTTTAATGACCTCAGTCGTGATCAAGTTCTTCTAGCTCCCATGGTCAACAATGAAATGTAGTAGGGTTCCCTTCACCCACATCTATGATCGGAAGAGGAGCTCCCCTTCCTTAAGCTCCTCTGACTTGTCTGGTTGGATCTTTGTGGTTGTGATGGTAGCATTGAGTTTTGCATCGATGATCCACTTTCCCTTATCCTACTATGAATTGGAGTCTGATCTTATGGACCAAACTCCAAAAAATAATCAATGAATAATCCACTTCAAGGTAGAAACCTCCTTTTACAGTATATTCAATGCACAAGACAAGATGAGATGCTTATACAAATTATTCTCCTTTATTATAAATAGGACATAAAGTGAGCATGATGTATCCTACCACTAAGTCGACCTAATCATAACTAATAAAATCTTAAAAAAAGAGTGTTAGGGCCTCAACATAGGGCATTAGGGGCCTTAACAAGGTCTCACTCTTTTTCCTTAAGCTCGACCAACAATGATTGTTTTGAGCATAATTCATTAGTGTTGTGCCAAGGACTTTGTTCGAACTCACACCACTTTCCAATGTCCTTCCTCGTCTTCATGTTAGTCTTCTTTATCTGCTGCTTGGATTGGTTTTCTTGAGGTTGGCCTTTCTTTGCTCTATCCCTTGTTTAGTGAGTTAGGTCCATCTATGCCATGCTTCTGTTGTTGCATATCTGCAGACCCAAACTCCCGCTTATTTTGTTGCTTAAATTCCCACTCGATTTTGACAACATATCAATAAGCAACTCCAAGTGAGGAAAATGTCCCAGAAATCCATCTTTGTTTGGATGTACCTGTGTAGGCCACTATAGTACTTCAAAACTAGATGCCACTTGGATTCTTTGATTCCCAACTTTGAGTGCAAGGTATGGAAGATGTTAGTGTACTCTGACACCATCTGACCTCTTTCCTTATGCAGAGTCATCCATCTCATGTATTGGTCATCATAGTTTTCGATAGGGTATAACTTCTCCTCGAGGGAATCAACAAAGGTTGCTCGAGTGGGTCCTGTCTTGAATTCCATAGACTCATCTTTGTTGTGTCTCCCTTAGTAACATTCTCACTAATATTTGACACGAGGGAGGGATTTAAAGAGAGCGAAGGTAGTATTTTCAGTGTCAATTTTTTTTTAACAGAGTAATACCCTTCTAACAAGTTCAACCATTTCTCCAAAGCATCTGCATCTATATGGACTTAAAATAAGGGAATATCAAAATCAACTTGTACCTTGAAGGGTGTCACACCTCCAAAATGGTTTCTTGTTGAAGGTGCCTCTCCTACCATCAGTAGTCGTCAAAGGATCTAGGCAAAGTTGTGCACCATCTCGTTTTGTGTTCTGCGTGGGATTCCTTGAGAATTTTTTTGAAAGGATCTCATGCCCTGTCATCTCTCTTTTCTTCCACCATGGGAGGTTTTTTGGACTGACAAGAGCGGTCATCCCCAAGAAATTAGCTCGACACCCAACTCTTTATACCTTGACCTCGTCAGGGACATGCATCGAGAAATAACAATGAGCAGGCTACTCTGATACCACTAATTTGGATTATATTGAGAACAATATTAGATACAAACAAAACTATAGAAGAGAGCACAAAAATACAGAGAAAACCAATTTATATTAATGAATAAATAGCAAAATACTATAAAATACAAACTAGCTAGAATGGTGGTAGCTTATCTCACAATCTACGCTCATTCACAAAAAGGTAATGCAATGGGATGGAAGAATGGCATTTTAACATAAATCAAAACCCTAAAGGTAAAAAAATCTAACCTTAGGAGGTGAAGCGCCCAAAGGTTTACAACTCCCGAGGTGGTTAGTTGATGCGTCAACTTCCCAGGAGCGCAAATTTTGCATATAATCTTCATTTCGGGCATTTAGTAGCTCATTAGATAGATCTAATCAAGAAGTACAATCTAGTAGAAGGGCTTGGGCATGTCATCTCTAGGCCCCTGACTGGCCAAAAAACATCGTTTAATGCCTCAAAATGATCAGGAAAGTTTAGGACCTGAAAATCATAACAAAAATGACCAAGATGGAGAATATTGATGAGTCTGTGGAAGAGGTAGGTGGCCATCAATATCCACTTGGATCACTTTATTACCACCATAGTGTCATTGAATATCCGTAACTTGGATACCCTCTTTGAATGAGATAAATTTGTATGCAATTTCAAAGCCAAGAGCTCCACAAAATGATTAGAAAACCCCAACCCAACATCAACCCTAGATAAATGGGAGTCATTTAAATAAATAATACCACTTGCTCCACACTTGGGAGAGGAGTCATTTAAATAAATAACCCCATGCCTTGATTTTTCATTGGGATAATGCATACGCTCCCTCTGAGAGGTTGCTATAGGACAAGATTTAAAGTTATAAAATACAATTATGCACTAGGAAGCACATTGGAATGGTGGGATAGATCTCCCCTCAAAGATATCAATATTTATTATGAGCCAAATTCCCAATGAGACAATCAATCAGAGAGCTTTAAATTTCTTCAAAGTTGCCTTATTTTGACATTGGGAAAAACATGTTGTTATAGAGTCTCCTTGCCAAGCATTTATTACCCCTATTAGATTATCTATATTAGCCTAGACCTAGGAAGACTAAGGGCTCACAATAATAATATGTCCCATTGTTTCCTCATCCATCTTACATAACAGACATCAACTAGGCCTGTGTCAATTTGTCTTCTGTAATACTTCCTAGGTTAAAGCTTTGCTCGTAATGGCGAAGGACATGGAGATCCTTGTTGTTAAAGGAGACCTAATATTCAAAAGTGATATCCACCAACCTTGTATTTCATTGAGCCTCTCGTTAACAACCATTGATTTATAGCCAAATAGAGGGGTATGGAAACCAAGAGAGGGATTCTTTGACCATACCAACTCATCCACATCCTCCTTGAGTTAAACATGACTCGTTTTTATTCTATGTATGTAATCCCCCCACTACTTCTTCTCATTTCCATCAAACCCTAAAAATATTGCCTTTTCCATTCCTATTACTAGAAGGTGTCATATTCAAGAGTGGTCGCTTGAGAAAGGTTGAAAATACCTTTCCTTTACAAGGTCTAGATAAGATTATCAGAAATATTATAGCCCTCTCCACTGCCAACCCAAGGGTCTGCCCCATTCCCAACCTTCCAAACCAACCAATTCCCTATAATGGGAAAGGATAAAACCGTGTCCTTCCATACAATTGATACAATGTGAATATTCTTGGTTGGGATTTTGATCTAATCCTTGATAGAAGAGGGTTGAATGCATTTTTAAATTAGAACCTGATTCCATGGCACATCCCTGTGGATGAGCCTCCATTAACTCGTGCTAAATAATTCCCTTCCAAAGTGATGTACATTCCTAAGTTCCTAACAACCTATATCCTTGGGCTTTGCTATGAATTGTCATTGGACCAAGGGGAAGCCTTCTAACTCTTTCTCTCCTACACATAGAAATCTAAATTCGATCTTCCTAATTTTCTCCATTACCCCCTTAGGAATATAGGTTAAGGAGAGCGTCTAGAATTGACTTGAAAAATATCAATCTCCCACCTCGAAAAAACTATCTATTATACTATAGATTTCTTCTCTTCTCGACCTTTGTAATAAACCATTTCTAACAATTTATACCATATACATTTGGCTTTAGGTAAAAGCACAAGTAATTGAACCCAACTTGAAAATCCAAAATCTAGTAAGGGAAAGACTAAGGATGGTCCTAATTTAGTTATGATCTACCCCATTGAAAGATATGGAAGATTTTTTGCAAGTTTACCTCATACCAATGGTTGTACTATATAAATATAATATTTCTTTTAACTTAATGACATTCTTTATAGACCCATCACATAATAATAAGACATCATTCACAAAAAATAAATGAATTAAAAACATAAATATGCCCATCTTTATAGCTTTTATGGCTCTAGTTCTTCTTGCCTCCAAAAGAGCCCTACTGAGGCCCTAAAAAAAGTATATGTAATAGAGGTGACAAAGGGCACCCTTTCCTAATCCCCCTCGA
The DNA here is from genome assembly GCA_032191745.1 of Picea mariana. Classification (NCBI taxonomy): domain Eukaryota; kingdom Viridiplantae; phylum Streptophyta; class Pinopsida; order Pinales; family Pinaceae; genus Picea; species Picea mariana. The sequence continues at coordinate 2,043 of JASDQU010237242.1, read as the reverse complement.
AGGTCTAAAGAAACTTGAGGCTGACCCATTAAATATATCGAGGTCAAGAATTCGATCTTTCAGTTCACCACTGGAACAAAAAAACCAATATAAAATTAACATTAACCTCAAATATAGCTAGTTATCCCAATCATAAGCTCTAGACAAATCCAATGTTATCACCATTTCATATAATTTCTTAGTTGTGATGGTATACACCCCTTCTTGGGTGACTGCTATTGCATCATGAATTCGTTTACAATGTAAACATCCAAATTGCTCATTTGCAACAACCTCAGAGAGGATTTTTTTTTACTCTTGGAACCATGGTCTTGGATACAATCTTGTATATACAATTGCATAGGGATATTGGCTTGTAATCATCAAAGAAATCAAGGTTCTCCCTCTTTGGGATTAAATAAAGGAAGGTGGTGTTGGAAAAACCCAGAATCTTGCATGTTTTTCATGATTCCTCAACCACCCTTAGAAAATCCTCTTTTATTACTTCATAGAAGCCCAATAAAAACTCCATTGTCCATGCATATGAACTATAACTTATTTCCTTTTGGAAAATATGAAGCACCAACTACAACTCCTCTTTTTAGATCTCCTCCATTAACCTCTCATTTGTCATCTCATCTACAAATCTTGGCAAGGAAGAGGTCATCTGAACTACCTCAACTATGAAAATGTTTTTTTCTCTTCTTATAATAATATTTAAACTGGATTTTAGCAATATCTATTTTTCTAGGGTTTTTGCATCGCGGCGCTGCTAGGGTTCAACATCACATGGCTCTGAGTAGGGAGACCATGGCCCCCTCTCAGGGGGGGAACCCCCCCAGGCTCCTCGTCCTTGGATATTCAGACCTTTCATGCATCGATCTCCTCTTATGCAAAGACCCACAAGTCTCCTCCCTCCAGATTTGTAAAAAATATGGATGAGATTCCTAATGTGGTCGTTCATTCCTCTTCAGCCCAATCAATAGCACCCAGATTGGCAGAAAATGGGTTGATAGGGCAGTTCCTAGGGCTATGGCCTTCCCCCAAAGCCATGTGTCACGGATTAGTTCTAAACTGGATAAAACTGATCCAGGGGAAGATGTCTGCAACCTTTTGTGGTAAGGGTTTCTTTGCACTCCTATTTGAAAAAAAAGAAGATAGGGATCTAATTTTTCGTAGTGGTCCATATTTCATGGGTGTAAGAGGAATGTAAATCAATAAATGGAGCCCAGACTTCAATCCAGAAAAAGATATTCCTTCAGCAGTCCCTGTCTGGGTCAGGCTGTCATTCCTCCCTCTACATTGTTCGAACTATGAAACCCTAAAAAACATAGGTAATTCACTGGGAAAATACATCGATCGTGCTGAACCACGAGAAGGGATTCAATATTGTGCCAGACTCTATGTGGAAATGGATCTAGAAAAAGGACTCCAAGAGGCAATCCAGCTGAATCTGGATAACTGGACTTATGTGCAACAGGTCAATTGTGAGAAGATCCCATTCAAATGCAAAGCATGCCATGAATATGGGAATTTTGCGAAAACTTTCCTGCAAAACAAAGAACCTCAGACACAAGACTCGAAACAGGATCAATGGCATTAGCTGAAAAACAAAAAAACTAATGGGAAAGCAGCTTCCCTAAACCCCTCACAAGGGCAAGGAGAAAAATCCACAGATCCGGGAGAAATATCACCAAGTTCACCTCGGGAAAGAGAATCAAGACATAATAGATTTGTTGGACTACCAACAAAAGATAATATGGAGGATCTCAGATACCATCAGGAAAAAAATGGAAAAAGGAGGCAAGAAGAAATAGAAGAAGAGAACAAAAAAAGAAAAGAGAAAGAGATCACTATCTCAAGCGAGGAAAATACAACAAAGTCTATTTTGAACCTCCTTCCAGAGATTTATGTTTTTTTCCGAGGAAGAACAACAAGAAAATTCTGATAGTGATTCAGATTTAGAGGTCACCTAGCCAGCCACTATAAAAAAAGCAGGAAGAAAATCTAATAGAAACAGAAGGGAATCGACAATAGACCGGGAGAAGGAATTAGACATCCAAA
>JASDQU010237240.1:4519-16955 GCA_032191745.1 Picea mariana | reverse complement strand
ACATTAGTTTTAAGTCCATCCCAAAAAAAATCCTTCTTGACTCTATGGTAGGTTTTCAAAAATCCCATGTGCCCTCCTACTGGAGAGGTGTGCAATTCCAATAGTACCTCTTGTTTGAGTTGGGAGTTATTACATAAATATAAGCAATCTTTGTACCATAGTGAATCATTTTTCCATGTAAATGTATCTCATGCAATGGAATCCTGCTGCAACCTTTGAATGAGCGTCCACACTTTTTCTTCATTCTTCCATTCATCCCTTCCTTCTATTATCCAATCAGTTTGGATGAGTGAGATAGCACAGAGAAGGGCCTCAACATCTTCATCCTTTCTTGAGAGTGCATCTGCCACAAAATTTTGCTTCCCCTTTTAATAGACGATTTCAAAATCATAACCCAATATCTTGGTTACCCATTTTTGTTGTTCTTCTAAAGATAGTCTTTGTTCCAAGAAGTATTTAAGACTATCATGATCTGTTTTGACCTTGAAGTGCCTACCTATTAGGTAAGGACACCATTTATTCAATGCTAGTATTGCCATCATTTCCTTCTCATAAATGGGTTTGTGTAAGTCCTTTCCCTTGAGTGGTCGTCTTTCAAAATCCAAGGGACTTCCTTCTTGCATTAGGACAACACCAATTCCATTTCCTGAGGTATCACATTCCACAATAAAGGTTTTTGTGAACTCTGAAGTGGTCAAGACAGGAGCATTGCACATCACCTCTTTAAGTTGTTCAAAATATTTAGTTGCCTCTGGAGTCCATGAAAATGCATCCTTCTTAGTTAGTGCCATTAAAGGTGATGCTATTCTTCCATAGTGCCAAACAAACTTGCGGTAGTAACCTGCCAAACCTAGAAATCCTCTAAGATTCTTCAATGTTTTGGGAATCGGCCAGTCCATCATGGCCTTAATCTTGTTAGGGTCTACCTTGACACCCTCATCAGATACAATATGACCCAAATACTCTACCTCCTTCACTCCAAAGAAACATTTGGATGCTTTGGCATATAGTTGTTGCTCCTTTAGTAGTTGTACCACCTTGTCAACATGCCGCACATGATCCTCCCAAGACTTTCTATAGATTAGTATATCATTTAAAAAAATACTAACACAAATTTTTGAAGGGATTGAAAATGGAATTCATCAACCCTTGGAATATGGAAGGTGCATTTGTAAGGCCAAAAGGCATGACCAAAAATTCATAATGGTCTTCATGAGCTCGAAATGTTTTTTTTGGGATATCTTCTTCCATTATTCTAATCTGATGATACCCTAAACGGAGATCCAATTTTGTGAAATAGATTACTCCATGTAGTTCATCTAACAATTCATCAATGATGGGAATGGGAAACTTATCTTTAATAGTGATCTTTTTGAGCTCTCTATAATATGGACACATACAACATGAGCTATATTTCCTGAATACCATTACCACTGGTGCAGAGTAAGAACTTTGGCTAGGTCTAATAATGCCAACCTCTAACATTTCTTCAACCATGAGCTCAATTTCACTCTTCTAGGCATAAGGGTATCTATATGGCCTGATGTTAGGAGGAAAACTCCCAGGAATTAGGTGAATTTCATGATCATGATTTCGAGTGGGTGGAATACCTTTGGGACTATCTTCAAATACTTTTGAATGCTTATCAATGATCCCTTGGATATCTTGAGGAATAGATGGCTTAGATGTTTGAAAATCTAGTGAGCATAGTTGTGCAATAACGCCTTGATGCCCCTTTTTCAATAATTTTGTCATGCCATTAGAGCTTATCACCTTACCAGGTTTCCCTGTGATACCTCTTAACTCAATTTCTTTTCCTTCCAGTGACAATTTCATGAAAAGTTCTTGAAAATTAAAATCCATTGTTCCTAATGATTGTAACCATTAGATTCCTAGTACAACATCAGTACCACCCATGGGTATAGCAATCATTGGACTATTCATTACATATTCCCCCATAGTAAGACTGATCTTATTGCATTTTCATGAGCAATTGATAGTTCCTCCATCTGCAATCATTACTTGAAACTCTGGTGCTAGATATACAAAGCAATTCAGAGCTTTGGCTAATTTATAGTGAATGAAATTATGATTACTGCCAGAATCAATTAGGACTATTACCTTTTTATTTTTTATGTGTCCTTCGATCTTGAGGGTTTGAGGAGTGTTAATTCCAGCCATTGCATTACACGATATCGTGGGAGTCAACTCTTCAGATAAAATTGCTTCTACGTTTTCATCTTGAGATGGTTCTTGTTCTTCTTCTTCTTCCTCTTCACAATTTATGTAGAATAATTTCTTCTCACCACACTTATGTCCCTTATTGTACTTGCTGTCACAATTAAAGCATACACATTTTTCTTTTCTTTCCTCCAATTGTTGAGGTGTCAACCTTGTAGGTGGAGGTGTTTTAGAAGAACGAGCATTATTCTCTCTATATATGTTAGGATTGGTCCTTCTAGTAGCCATAGCCATATTTTTACTTTCAACATTTCTTGCCACCCTAAATGCATTCTCCAATGATTTGGGNTCATCTGGAATATCTATTAATTTTATATTCAATATTTGGAAGTTCTCAATGTGCTCTGTAACTGAACCCTTTTTCTTGAGATTTATCAATTGCCTAAAGAAGTTCTCAATGTGCTCTGTAACTGAACCCTTCCTTGTGTCCTCATCATGAATTTCATGGGATGCATTTTCACTTTCATGTGTCCTCTTTGTTACGAAAATTTTCAATACTTCCATGATCTCCCCTTTTTAAGTGTCCATCTTAGTATTTATTGCCTCAAACTTAGCTTCTGTTGAATCCATCATCTCTTGTAGTTCATCTTTTGTTACTGTCTTCTTTTGTAAATCATTTATGTCCTACGAAATTCTTCACCTTCATCAAGAGTCCAAGTAGGATTGTCTGGAGGACCATTTGGTGTAGAAGTTCCCTTTTTGGGTGGCATGTTGGCCAAGTATCACTTTTGAACCTTGATTTTGAGGTGGTTCTGCTAGACAATCTCTCTTTTGTTGTATCTCCCAAGTTTCAGCCCTTCTAGGTATGAAACTTTCTTTTTTGTACTTCTCTGATATATCTTCTCTACAATTCCACAGGTCTGATCACAATTGGTTTTGCCAAGTGGAACTTACGGTAACTTCCCCACAACTTGCCAATTTTTGGCCTTTCCAGGGGATATCACTTGTATAGCATGCCCCACACAAAATAATTGATATAAAATCCTGAAACGTGTACCAGAAATAATATAGACTGTCCACTATCCAATGAAACTAGTCTCACTTAATTTGGATACTCTAGAAAGAAGTTATTATTGTTTTACCTAGAACACCTTCTTGAGACTAGTCAATAGGACTATATAAATGAGACTAGGAGGTATAATTACAAATAATGGAATAAAGATGACATAAATAAAATAACATTACTAATGTAATATGCCCCAATTAAGGGGTAATGAGCCAATATTAGGGCTTAACACCACCAGTTACGGATTAATGAGGATGACATCCCTAAGACCTCCTTTAAGACAAGGTTTGGACATTATGAGTTTACTGTTTTATCGTTTGGACTCATGAACACCCCAGGGGTATTCATGAGTTTGATGAATGAGGTGTTTAGCGAGTACTTGGAAAAGTTTGTCCAAGTATTCATTGACGATATTTTATTTACTCTCGGACGACGGAGGATCATGACGAGCACTTGCGCTTGGTACTACAGTGTTTGAGAGAGCACAAATTGTATGGGAAGTTGTCCAAATTCTTATTTTATCAATCCAAGATTCACTACTTAGGGCATGTCATCTTCGACGAAGGTATCATCGTGGATCCCGCAAAGGTCGAGACTATTATGGAATGTTCTGCACTGACGAATGTATCAGAAGTGCGTAGCTTCGTGGGTTTAGAAGGATACTATCGAAGGTTCATCGTGGGATTTTTGAATATAGAAAATCTAATAACGGAATTGTAGAAGAAAAACAAGAAGTTTGTTTGGACCGAGAAATGAACAGAAGCATTTCGTAGGCTCAAGGAGTTGTTGACAATAGCACCGATACTAAAGGTCCCTGACATGGATGCAGACTTCTTGGTATGCATTGAATCATCCAAGGAAGACTTAGGCGGATTCTTCATGCAAGATCGTCCAGTGATCGCTTACATTTTGAGGAAATTGAGAAGGCATGAGGATAACTACGCGACGCACGATTTTGAGTTGTTAGCCATCGTTTATTCCTTGAAGGTTTGGAGACACTACCTTGTTGGACAAAATTTTAAACTAAAGATAGACCATTGTGTACTACAACACATCTTTACACAAAGAGAACTGAATGTGCGACAACGATGTTGGTTGAAATTACTTAGAGAAGATGACTTCGAGATTACTTACATAAAAGGAACAATGAACCGAGCGACAGATGCATTGAGTTGGAGACCACACATCTTTTTGGTGTTGCCTCTTTAGACGAATCTACGTGAAAATATTCTAACTTTACAGTGTAACGATGACTGGTACAAGGAGGTCGAGGGTTTTATTGGAAAAAAAACAATGATGGTACCAAGATTTGAAGGATTTACATTTGACGACGATGGATTACTGAGGTTTAAATATCATATTTACATACCACTAAACGACGAGTTGAGGAGTTTGATCCTAAATGAGGCTCATAGAGTAGTGTACATGGCTCAACCGAGAGTCACGAAGATGAGGTCCGACCTTAAACCCTTATTCTTATGGAAGGGAATGAAGGCATATATAGTCAACTATGTAGCCACATGTCTAGAATGTCAGCAGGTAAAGGTTGAACATAGACATCCAGCAGGATTAATAAAACCACATGATATTCCAGAATCGAAATGGGAGGTTATTTCGATGGACTTTATTGTTGGATTGTCACTAATGGAAAGGAGACATGACTCAATTTTCATAGTAGTAGACACTCTGATGAAGAGTGCTCACTTTATTCCTGTGTGTATGATGTATCAGGAACCTGACATAGCTAGAGTTTTCATCAATGAGATTGTGAGGCTACATGGCGTGCCTAAGAGAATTATATCTGATCGCAGATCGGTATTTACTGGACGATTTTGGACAAGTTTCCACGAGGCCTTGGGAACCCAACTTAACTTTAGTACTGCGTACTACCTGGAGACTGACGGGAAAACCGAACGAATGAACTAGACCTTGGAGGACATGTTGCGCATGTATGTGATGGACCAACAAAAGCATTGGGAAGAATTCTTGCCACTGGTGGAATTCGCTTATAACAACAGTTACAAAAGAACCATTAAGATGGAGCCTTTCAAGTTTCTTTATGGGTGACCATGTTGGACGCCTTTGAGTTGGGATCGGCTTGCGGATAGGGTCCTAGTGGGACCAAAAGCAATCCAAGAAATGGAAGAGAAAATGAAAACAATAAGACAAAGGATTAAAGAAGCACAGGATCGGCAGAAGATTTATGTCGATGTGCACCGTGTCATCCATAGTTACGAGGTTGGTGATCAAGTCTTCTTGTGGGTTAAACTGCATAAGAGTTTGATCAAGTTTGGAAAGGGATCTAAACTCTCTCCTAGGTTCGTGGGAATGTTCGAGATTGTGGAGAGAAAGGGGCCCGTGGCCTATCGACTAGCCTTGCCTGTTTCTTTAAGGCGTATGCACGATGTTTTTCATGTATTTATTTTGAGACATTATATTAGTGATCCTACACATGTTATTGACAATAGTTCTTTGCAGGCTTTGGATGAGAGAGGGCTCACGTCTAAGCCAATCCGCATCCTGGATCGTCGCTTTTAGCAGCTACAGTGTCGGACAGTAGATCAGGTCAAGGTCCAGTGGGACAATTATAGTCCGCACTCAGCAACTTGCGAGGACGCATATGATATGTGCCAACAATTTCCTCTTTTGTTTGATAGATAGACTTATGATACTGTGATACACATTATTTCAGCATTTATACTGTGAAACTTTGGGACGAAGTTTAGAACAAGAGGGGGTGTATGTAACATCCCTCTCTTGTGCACTGAGCAAACTTATTCTTTGACACTTGATCACAAGTGATCTGTATTATTATGCTATTAAAACATTGATTTGATTATGAGGCGTTATGGGTTGATGACATGTGTCATTTTACTGCATTGACATAGACAGGTGTTATTGATTTGTTTTTATTGAGTGTGTAGGATTTTGGACCTCGAGGATGCAGAGGCATCGATGGAACCCCTTGGACTCTGGATCGAGTCGAGGAGTGAGCCATTGGGGTTTGACTATTTTATAGGTGATATTAGTGCATCTGGTTATATGATATGATTATGGATATATTTCTGACACGATTCATTGATGATCTAGGATGACGATAGCTTGTCGACCAGACTCACATGTGGAGTAGAGGGGTCACACAGGACTACCATAGATGTTGAGGGAGAGGTGTGGACAACATCCCTACCACATCCTACTAGCACTCTCATCGTGGCCCAAACTGTAGTTTAACGATTACCTAGTTTGAGAGGACCACGATGCCATGAGGGAAAATTGTGACAGTCACTCACCATGATTCTAACAAGTGCGCAATAGGGCATGGGCCTTATTCCTTAGAGGCCCTTAGTCTCCCACAAGTTCACCTAGTGGAGTATTGACTCTAGGGGTTTTTGATGTCTACCAAGTTAGTCAAGAGGCGAGTGGCACCCATGGAGCGCACGATGCATCTGGAAGGGCACGTCACGCAAGGGAAACATATGAGGTGAGTGGCTCCCTTGTAGCACCTAGTGCGTCCTGAAGGGCACATCACATGGTTAATGATAAATAAATGAACCCAGATGGCCTTAGGACTAATAACACGATAAGAAATTTTTTAAAACAAATTCTGTAATAAAATATTGCCCAGCACGGAAATTAAAGTCTAGGTCTAAATTATACTAGTGATGGAGTTTTTTCTATCCTTTAATATATATATATATATATATAATAAATAATTGTTTTATTATATTATGGTAATTTAAAGTTTATTAATTAAAAAGGGAAAAGGGAAAAAGTTAATTTCTACACCTACCAAATTGAGTTCTAAATGAAAAGGGGAAAGAGGGAAAATCTAAAATATTAGGGAACTAGGAAAAGAGGGAAACGTAAAAAGAAAATGGAAACCTAAGGGGAAAAGCAGAAAGTAAAACTTATTAAAGTATCTACCATTTAAGAACTTTCTATTTTTAAACTGGACTAGCAAATTAACAATGGGGAAAGTCATTAAAACTTGTAAGGGAGTTTGGGGACACCTAGGAGCGATTCTAGGAGTGACTCTAGGTAGGTGAGGGAAATAAGGGTAATTAATTAATTAAAGAAATTAGTTTTTAGAGGAATGAAGGGGATGGGTGACACATGTACGGGGAGGATTTTTATGAATTAATTTATTAGACTTTAAATAAAATGGGATTTCGGGAAAGTAAGGGACTTCAGAACTCTATATAATGGAGGGATGAGAAGGATGAAGGATGCCTTCTGATATGTGTAACATTACGCTGCAGAAATATATACTTAACTGACTTAGCTTGTGGGAGTTGGGATACCCAGATGGATGAGGAGTGGTAGCTCGGCCTTGCAAGGCGAGCTAGGAGCTAGTTGAATCTTTGGTTAGTGTGTGTGGCCCCTTTGCGGCTCGGGGGCTAAGGGGGAAGAAGAGTACCCCTAGTGTTGGCTGGGAGGTACCGGTAAAGTCTCATCAGTCGGAAAGTAGGAGTTTCATGAAGCGCGTGGGACATCAACACTGAGCAGGTGATCAAACAATAGTACGCTTTCTTATTTTTGTAAGGTAGATTGTAGTAGGATTTATGCTTTGGATCTGCATGTTTAATTGGGTAAGAAAATTGATTGTCTTAGCGTTCTAGTTGATGACTAATTTTTCCATAGCCTATAGCCTGATGAATGATTGACTTCCATGGCCTTCAATCCCTAGTATGTATTGTCCATCTTGTGGTGTATTGATTTGTGAAGATTGTGGTTTTTTTTTCCTTTCAACCCTAGCTCATCAGTCCTCTCCTGAGCAGTTAGCTAGGAGCCTGATCTAAGGTCATCGCTTCGTCATTAATATACCTATGGATCTCAACTCCCTTATTTTCTATGCATTGATGATGAGCGAAGGACATTCCTATCAGTCGTCTACCTTCGTGATTGTCCTTGGTTGATTGTTGTCTTGCACCTTCTAGCAAAAGTACCTCTGCGTATGGATTTCTTGCATCTATGTTGGTTTATCCCTGTGATCATTTCAATGACTTATACCATTGGATCTTTGCGTTCTCTTATTGTTGTCATCTTTTTATATTGGTAACATGGAATGTAAAAAGGGGATTTAACTTCAATCTGCGTTATATTGGCATCCTAGAAATGTAAAAGGTTTAATTTCAATCTACATTTTTATATTGGTACCCTGGAAATGTAAAAGATTTAATTTCAGTTTGAATTTTTATGTTCGTATCCTGGAATGAAAAAGGATTTAACATCAATCAACATTTTTATATTTGGTACACTGGAATTGGATACACATTCTGTGTTTATTCTCAGTCTGTGTTGTATTGATATCCTGGAAATGGAAAAACGAATTAAATTCTTTGTCTGTGTTTTACATTTGGTATCCTGGTAAGAAAAACAAAGTGTTTTGTTTTCCTGTATGCTTTGGCATTGACATCCTAGCAGTGAAAAGGTAAGCCTCAGTTTATTCATCCATATCTGTGTTGTTTGTGCTTTTTTTCTTTTACCCTGGTGTGTTTTCCAGTGTTTTACCCTTTTAAATAAGGATTGCGACATGAATGTCCTTCTGGTGTGTCCTTGACCACGCTTTTACCTAGAAAACATGACTGAGTTGCATTAAAAATTTACTGCTACTGATACTTGATGCCTGGCAATTTTGCGATTAATTGATGCCACATTTCTTCCCTTCGAAGGTTGACTTGATTGTTGATTGATTGCCCACAATTTTTACCAATTGAATGTGACTAAGTTTTTTGTTATTAACCACAAAATTGCTAGAGAAATGATATATGTGTCTTCTTCTTGAATGCCCATGATTTTTACCAAGTGAATGTGACTAAGTTTGTTGTTATTAACCATGGATTTGCAAGAGAAATGATCTCTGCATCTTCGTGTTGAATGCCCACAATTTTTACTATTTAAATGTGATTGAGTTTGTTGTTATTAACCACAAATTTGCCAGAGAAATGATCTCTACGTCTTCCTGTTGAATGCCCATGATTTTTACCATTTAAATGTGATTGAGTTTTTTGTTATTAACCATGAATTTTCCAGAGAAATGATCTCTGCGTCTTCCTAGAGAATGCCCACAATTTTTACCATTTAATGTGACTGAGTTGTTGTAATTGACCACAGATTTTCCATAAAAAGATTGATTGAGTTAGCTAATGAAGGGATATGATTTTTCTAAATTAGAAATATTATTGCATTTGTAAGAATGCCCACGATTTTTGGCCTTTATTGATGACCACGATTTGCACAACGATTTGTTGGTATATTAAATGATAATATTGAAGTTTCCATTCTATTGTGTTTTTCACAGCAATTGCTTTATTTATTGTTGACAACCCATTCCAGATATTACAATTGGGTATTTAGATGGTCGTAGTCCACAATAAAAAATTGTCCTCAAGATTTTTAATTCAAACGTTATATCTATCATCTCTGGAGTAGATCCATTTGAGAAGAAATTAAAAGGTGACCAGGGAAATCGTAATTGAATTAGGATGAATGGGAGATAATTTTTAGCATCGAAATTGACCTGCATCATTACGTTTCCTAACCGTGAACTGATGATAATATCTTATTCATTAGAAGAATAACCTTAATGAGGTCACATACATTTAATCCAACCAACTACCTAGCATAATATATGTAAACGATTTACTAAATACAATAACAGTAAGGACTGTAGAGATTGAATCTATGGATTTGTATACTAGTAAAGAATTATAACTTTAAGAAGGATGTATATATATAAGTAGCCAATTTATCAATGTATTAGTTGTTAATGAATTTACCGTTTCCTTCAAATTTAAATCCATTTAACAAATTCACCGCAATACCATAACATAAACCTAATCACTAGAATTTAATTCTTGACCGCTTGTTAGTGGTGATTAATCTTGAAATGCCAATTTATATTGTCCTTGATGTTAATTTAAATTAATGTATATTGACTTAGTTGCAACTTAGAATTCTTGAATTCAATGCTAATATAAAATTGTAAATGGTGACTAATTGAAATTTGGCTTCAAATGGGTAATCTATGTTATTTTTAGACTGTCAGTATGGACTATTTTAGACGTGATTAATGGTTGGGATATTTATGAAGTCTTATGTTGGTTAGCGTATTCCTTTTGTCGTCCTTTGGCGTCTCATCGACCTGTTGTTGGGGTTGGGGTGTGGTTTTCTGTCGGTATTCGGTTTCTAGCGCGTCAGATTTATCTAGAGTCCTCGGTCATGAGAGGATGAGTGGTGCAAGGTTGTCGATGCATCTATCACCTGGGGAAGAGATAAGTCTTGACAAGGGGATCATGGCACACCCTGTGGGATAGCGGCGAACAAGATCTTGGCCAGAGTCGGTGCATTCTGTGTGAGTGTTGTCGAGCGTTGCGAGTTGCTTTTGGCGCATGGGTTGAATGCCTCTAGGCATTGGGTTCGCGCTCCTTGAGGTTCTCATCTTGTTCTTTTAGGATGTTGTATCAAGATGGGGATGTTTTCCCCTAGATCATAGGCATGGTTGTGATTGCGTTAGGCAGGTAGTCGTTCCTCCATGTTATTATATGCATGTTTTGCCTAGTCGCCCTTGTGCCTGTGCATGGTGTCATAGTTGTATGTTGCTTGGGTTGCATGCTTAGGTTCCTCGTCTGTGGTGTGGTCAAACTGTTGTCATCATTTCCTTCTTTCCCTAAAACAAAAAAAAAATTGCACTTATGCTTTGCTTGCAATCGTAACGAAGGGTTCGTTACAGTTATATATTATATAACACACAGTGTGTGTTATATAATATATAACACACGGTGTGTGTTATATAATATATGACACACGGTGTGTGTTATATAATATATAACACACAATGTGTGTTATATATTATATAACACACACTGTGTGTTATATAATATATAACACGTAGTGTGTGTTATATGATATATAACACAAACTGTGTGTTATAAAATATATAACACACAGAGTGTGTTATATATTATATAACACACACTATGTGTTATATAATATATAACACACACACTGTGTGTTTAGGTGATCTATGTTATTTTTAAACTATCAGTATGGACTATTTTAGATGTGATTAATGGTTGGGATGTTGATGAATTCTTATGTTGGTTAGTGTCTTCCTTGTGTCATCCTTTGGCGTCTCGTTGACCTGTTGTTGGGGTTGGGGTGTGGTTTTCTATTAGTATTCAGTTTCTAGCATGTTAGATTTATCTAGAGTCCTCGGCCCTGATCGGATGAGTGGTGCAAGGTTGTCGACCCATCTATCATCTAGGGATGACATGATTCTTGATGAGGGGATCATGGCATGCCCTGTGGGATAGCGATGAACGTGATCTTGGCCAAAGTCGGCGCGTTCTGTGTGAGTGTTGTCGGGTGTTGCAGGTTTCTTTTGAAACATGGGTTGAATGGATTTAGGTGTTGGATTCATGTGCCTTGAGGTTCTCGTCTTGTTCTTATAGGTCTCTGTATCAGGATGGGGATGTTGTCCATTAGCTCATTGGCGTGGTCATGTTTGTGTCGGGTGGGTAGTCGTTCCTCCATGTTATTATGTGCATGTTTTGCCCATTCACCCTTGTGTCTGTGTGTGGTGTCATAGTTTCCTGTTGCCTGGGTTGTGTGCTTATGTTCCTTGTTTGTAGTGTGGTCAAACTATTGTAGTCGTTTCCTTCTTGCCCTAAAACAAAAAAAAATAAAAATGCACTTCTACTTCGCTTGTAGTCGTAACAAAGGGGTCGTTACAGTTATATATTATATAACACACAGTGTGTGTTATATAATATATAACACACACTGTGTGATATATAATATATAACACCCAGTGTGTGTTATATATTATATAACACGCAGTGTGTGTTATATATTATATATCACACAGTGTGTGTTATATATTATATAGCATGCAGTGTGTGTTATATATTATATAGCACGCAGTGTGTGTTATATAATATATAACAGGCACTGTGTGTTATATATTATATAACACGCAGTTTGTGTTATATATTATATAACACACAGTGTGTGTTATATAATATATAACACACAGTTTGTGTTATATATTATATAACACACAGTTTGTGTTATATATTATATAACACACAGTTTGTGTTATATATTATATAACACACGCTGCATGCTATATAATATATAACACACGATGCATGCTATATAATATATAACACACACTGTGTGATATAT
>JASDQU010237239.1:0-10557 GCA_032191745.1 Picea mariana | reverse complement strand
TATTTGGATGAAATACGGGTTTACAATAAAACAGTGGCAGAGCATCTGAAGCATTTGGCTATAGTCATGCAGAAACTATAGCAAGAGAAGCTATTGATAAATATGAAGAAATCCTCATTCATGAAGACAGAGCTCATCTATTTGGGATTTGTTATTTCAAAAAATGAGTTGAGGATGGATCCAGATAAGATGGAAGTGATCAAGAATTGGCCATCACCGAAGAACATCTTTGAGGTGAGAAGTTTTCACAGATTGGCTAGTTTCTACCGAAATTTCATCAGGAATTTCAGTGGAATTAGTGCAACGATGATGGATACAGTGAAGAAAAGACATAAATATTTTCACTGGACTGAAGAAGCTGAGAAAAGTTTCAATCTGTTGAAGAGGAAGATTACATAACAACCAATTTTGGTGTTGCCGAATTTCCAGAAGACATTTCAAGTGAAATGCGATGCAAGTGGATTTGCAATCGGAGCAGTCTTGAGTCAAGAAGACAGGTTGATAGCGTATTTCAGCGAGAAGCTGAATGAAGCAAAAGTGAAATACTCCACTTATGATAAGGAGTTTTATGCTATCATCCAGGCATTGAAGAAATGGAGGCATTACTTGATCCTGAAGGAATTTGTCTTGTACAATGATAATCATGCATTGCATTTTGTGACTCAACAGGAGAAGTTGAATCAGAAACATGTCAAATGGGTTGAGTATATGCAGAATTTCACTTTTGTGATTAAACATATTTCTGGTATTCCTAACAAAGTGGTTGATGCTTTGAGCAGGAAGTGTTTGCTGTTGCAGGAGTTCTGATTCAAAACATTGGGTTTTGATGATCTCAGGAACATGTACGTTGATGATCCAAATTTTAAGGAAGCATATGAAGCAGATGAGAATCCAATTCTCAAGAATAGAAGCCAATGGATAGAGTACATGATCCAAGAAGGATTACTGTTTAGAGGTAATCAGCTGTGTATTCCAAATTCTCCATGAGGGAGAACTTGCTAAAGGAGAAACATAGTGGAGGATTGGCAGGGCACTTTGGTCATGATAAGACATTCGAAAAATTGAATGAGTCATATTTTTGGTTGGGAATGCGAGAAGATTTCAAGAGATTCATTGACAGATGCAGAATTTGCCAGCATTCAAAGGGAAGGAAGAAAAATGCAGGATTTTATCAACCATTGCCCATACCAGAGAGGCTGTGGGATGCAATTAGCATGGATTTTGTATTGGGGTTGCCAAGAACACAAAGGGGTGTTGATTCAATATTTTTGGTGGTGGATAGATTTTCCAAAATGGCACACTTCATTCCATGTCAGAAAACCAGTGACGCAACTCACATTGCGAACCTTTTTTTTAAAGAGGTCATTCGACTTCATGGGTTGCCGAAGAGTATAGTTTCGGATCAGGATACTAAATTCATAGGGCATTTTTGGAGGACCTTATGGAAGAAACTGGGAACTAACTTCACATTTAGTTCGGCTTATCATCCTCAGACAAATGGATAGACAGAAGTGGTAAACATAAGTCTGGGAGACTTGCTAAGAATCTTGGTGACAAAACAACACAGCCAGTGGGACAACATATTACCCCATGCAGAGTTTTATTATAATGACTCAGTTAACAAGAGCACAGGGCAGAGTCCATTTCTGATTGTCTATGGCATGCAACCGAGAGGAATTTATGAACTTAGAGATTCAGAACAGATTGCGACTAGGAGTGCTAGTGCAGAAGAATTCACAGAGGCGATGAAAGAACTTCACAGGCAGGTGAAGGAGCGACTGCTGAATACAAGCCGGGAATAAAAGCGCAGAACGGATCAACATAGAAGACAACTTCAGTTTGAGGTTGGTGACTTGATTCTGGCACATTTGAGGAAAGAAAGGTTCCCGAGAGGAACATATAATAAGCTGAAGATGAAGAAAATTGGGCCATGTAAGGTCTTGAAGAAATTTGGGGCAAATGCTTATGAGATTGAATTACCCGATGGGATTGGAATTTCTCCGATATTCAACATCTCAGATTCGTACCCATATAGAACTGAAGAAACAGGAACTGGAAATGAGTAGCCAATGATCCAGTGGAAAAAGCAGATGCCAGTGGCAGAAAAGCCGCAGATGGAGTGCATACTGGACAAAAGAGTGAGAAAGAGGAGGAGGCGAAAGCAATACTTTGAGTATTTGGTCAAATGGAAGAACCATCCCGTTGAAGATGCCAGCTGGGAGACTGAAGTAGAGATACAAAAGCATGGACAGACCATGCATGAGCTCATGGATAGGAGCCCATGAAAATTTCCAAACGAGGGAGTATGATCCAGGAGCATCACCAACATCAAGTGAGCCAGCGTGGAAGACAATGGACAGCTGGACAAGCACCAACACAAATTTTGAAATTCCCTTGAAGTTGTTGCACAATCTTAAATGAAGCCATTAAGAAGAAGCACCTTTTGTATAATGTAACCGGACCTTAAGAAATTCACTCTCATCCTTAGTAGGTATAAGGTATTTAAAGTAGTTAATGCAGGTAGATAGAGTTTAATTCTATATGAGACAGTTTAGAGCGCAAGAGGGAAATGGGATATAGACACCCTCATTGTGTATTGTAACATTATTGGAGAAGGAAGAGCAAGAGCATGCAGAGAGTTGTGTAAGAACACTCATGTACAGATATTTGAATTAATAGAAGAGGTTGATTCAAATTCATGGTTTTGTGTTTGTTCTCTGTGTATTGATGTTAAGTGATATGCTCATGAATGTTTTCTTCATGTTACACATTTGCTTTATATGTTGTGTATATGATTTCATGTGTTGAATTGAAGTCTAAAAGGAAACAGGAATGAGTTTCAATTGTTTCTCTATCTGAGCAAGGATTCCTGCAAGGAGTGCAGTTGAAGTGTCTGCAAGGAGTGCGTCGACAAAGGTTTCAGATAGAAATAGATTTTGTTCTCATTCAGTCAGAAGTGCAGTTGGGCACTGGAGCATGCAAGGAGTGCGCATGATGGGTGAAGTCTCAGGGTTGTGAACCTGAGTAAAGCATTGAGAGACTGTTGCTGCAGGTGTGTGCAGAGTCGAAGGAAATTCAACACTTGGAAGTGTCTGAAGGTTGCCGCAAGGAGTGTGTGCAAGAGTCTTTTCAAAGGCTCAAAGTTATAAAAAAGCTCAGGAAGGATAAGGCCTTCGAAGTTGTTGAAGGACAGTGCAGGGAAGCTATGACTAGAAGGTTCAATAAGGCATCGTAAGTTTGTGCCGCAGGTAGACAAGTAAGTGAAGGAACACTTAGTCATTCGCAGAAATCATCAAGGAGGAACGAATGATCAGAATTCTCCGAGGAGAATTCGCGAAGTTCCGTGAGCCGTTAGATCTCACGGAGGAGCAGGGGAGATACGGTGAGTATTACCAGAAGGGTTCAAAGCTTAGGAGGGGCAGGACTGTAGATTCGAGCCACAAGAGCTGTCAGATTTACACGTGGATTTGTATATCGGGTTTTCGTGGGTGGAAGTCCCGTGAACGTTGCAACAGGAATCGCGATATCTCGATACATGATATCCCAAAAGCCAAGAGGTTTGTGTGGTCCCACAGCAGAGTTGGTGAGTGGACAGGTGGTACACCATTTCGGGGTTTCGTGGTGAGAAGTCCCGAAACAATTGCATCAAGATTCGTGATATTGCGAAGTCTGAAATGCCGATGGAGTGAAGGATTGTTGAAAAGTCAAACTCACATGCGTGTCAGGGTTTCGGCATATCGGGACTCAGGAGTCGGTGAAACAAGTTGTTTGACATTGCGAGTGCCGAAATTGCAATAGAGAAAATCCTGATAGAAAAAGGGAAAGCCAGTGATGACTGGTTGTCGGGTTTCGGGGGTTTGAGAGACCAACGCTCGTCCTACGAATTCGCGAAAGTGTGAATTCCGATCTCCTACGTGAAAAGAGGGGATCCCACGAGAATTGTTGTGGGTGCATATTTCCCGATAGGGAAATAGAAGAGTGTCAAAGTTCTTCGGGATGTGTGAAAGGAAAGATCCTGTGTTGACGTGGACCTTCTGACCTGCGGGTTGAGGGCGTCGATACCAAGATGTTTCCAAATTCCCTTGTTGCATGGGATTTATGTCTTGTAAATTATTGGTACCCTTTATTGACATCCTCTCATGAGGTGGTTATTTTTTTAGTTATGTAAAATCCTTGTTAAATTGGAGTTATGGATAACTATTGACAAATAGGTTTCTATGATTTCTTTTATTTCTCAGATTATGAATTGTCTAGTAACTATTGAAATAATCAATGGACTCCAATTGCTTAATTGTAAACTTAGTTTAACATCCTAAAAGTATAAATGTCCTTACAGATAGAAATCTCTTATTTATTCTAATGTTAAGTGGTTAGATTGCGTGGCTCTATGGACTAATGTTGACGCATAAAGGTTTATGTTTTTGATTACTCGTGCACATTTCATTAATGTTGAAGCATGAATTGTTTAGTAATAAAATTTACTTGCGCGCCTTAATTTAAGTGGGCATTTGATTGCTTCATAATTATTTTCTTGCACCTTTGAATTTAACGTTGATCACTCATGTGTCATGAATAAGTTACTAATTAATTTTGCGTCATGAACTTATGCCGACATATGACTAATTTGGTAACTAGTTTTCTCTTGCACCATTAATTAAGTTGACATGTGATTGTTCTAGAGTTTGTTTGCTCTCACGAACAACGAATATTTTAATGTTGATGAATGATTGTTAGAAATTGATATCACGTACATTATGAATTAAATGTTTATGTAGGATTAATAAAGATGATGATTACCCTTGTGCCATGATTAATTGATGTTTAGGATTGATGGATTGATGAAATCGATGATCGTAGATGCTATTGTTTTAGCTAGTTGTTATGGATTGATTGTGTTAGTGGGATGTAGACACCTCCTTGATCCTTAGAACAATCGCCATACCTAAGACCTTAAATGGTTAAAATCAATTGGAACCTAGGGTTGATCGTTTCTTATGAGTCCTAGAGGTCCTAACTTTGTAGGGTAGGTTGGGTGGGTAGTCATTTATTTTCATTATCTGATTGAATGTTGTTGAAAATTTTTTCAAGATGATATTGATGTGATAATTTGCTACACTATTTATGTTTGTGTTGTTATCCTTCGTTGACGCATTGAATGTGTCGTTAGTGATTTCCATGATGAGTAGTTGGTACTGCCTTTACTTATGATGTTGTTGATTAGGTGTTGTTATGATTGTGTGTTGTTGTTACAATAAAAATAAAAATACCTTTTGTGCTTTTCTTTCCTAGTCATAATAGAGGGTTCGTTACATATGGTATCAGAGTAGGTTCAACCCTGCGACTAGGGATCATTATGCCTTCCAATGTATAAGCACTTGATTAATGATTTATCACTAATTAATTTGAATTGTGTCCCTGTAGGTAATCATGGTTAGAGGACGATGCAGAGGAAGATGATGTGGCATTGGTGCGATGCCTCTAGTAGCATCCACGCCAGAGGGGTCTAACCCCCAAGGAGAAGAACAATTCATTAGACAAGAGAAAATTGTTGTTGGGGATGTGGTTGGGTTGATGAGGTCCTTTCAGAGGATGTCAGAGGCTTTGATTAGCCATCTATATAGAGATGAGGTTAGGGTGTCAGTACCCCCTGAGGGTCCACCTCACACCCTAGCCGGTACTGGTAGCATTCATTGAAAACTCGAGAAGGTCAAGTTTCCTGAGTTCTTGGGTGCCACGGACGACATGGTCAGCAAGGCATGGTCGGAGAACATGGAAATGTGCTTCACACTGCATGACTATACCTCCAACATGAAAGTCCGCATGGCAGTATTTCAATTGAAGGGGAGCACTCTTCTATGGTTGAAGATGCTCCTGCCACAACTAAACATGGTTGTCAAAGACATGTCATCGAAACTATTCGAGGAGTGGTTCAGGGATAGGTATTTGTCTGATGAATTCATTGAGCACCATCTCAATAAGTTCAATGACTTACAATAGGGTGGTCGTACGGTGCCTGGGTATGAGGCCCGTTTCATGGAGTTACGTAGGCATGCTCCAAATTTGAACACCAAGAAGCGCAAGGTAAACAAGTTTGTGTTTGATATTAATGTCAGCATTCATGTGAAAGTGAGGATACTAATGCCTTAGACATTGCACGATGTTTTCTAGAAGGCCATCATAGCTAAGGAAGAGATGATCACCGGGGGTCAGATCAGGACTCATGTGAGACTGATGGGACAGGTGACATCTGGTGTGAAGCAACATCAAACACCAACTAAATATTCTTCAGGGTTTCAAGGTACTTTGGGAGGATCCATGTTCACAAAACCACATCGACCAATGCCTTAGTAGTGGACTCCCTATAGAGGAACACAACACCAACAACATCATCATTTGCAACAACAATAGTTCAAGCCTGTTTAGCAGAATAAAACAGGGTTTCAGGCTGGTGGGAAATCAAATTCTACTTCGGGGATTAGGATTACTAGACCAAAGACTGATTGTTGGACACGTGGAGAGCCACATTACCAGCGTGACTTTTCGGTTGAGAGGGTCAGAGCAGTTAGGTTATTCAGACACACTACAGTAGGATATGTGGACAAGGCCCATTGAATTCATGCAATGGTGAATAACCGTCAGGCCAAGCACCAGTCTATTGTTCTTGAGATGTCGGGTACCATTGTTGACTAGACCTTTAGTATTTTGATAGATCCAGGTGCTACAAAAATCTTTATTTCTGGTGAAATGCTAAACAAAATTAAGGTAAAGGTAGTCAAACAAGATGAGTTTAGCTACATGGAAATGGCTTTGGGAGCCAAGCAGAAGGTTGGAGGAAAAAATACGGGTTGTAGGCTTAACCTGGGAGATTTTGTCATGAAGTCCAACATGTATGTCACGATATTAGGATCTTATGATGTCGTGATCAGTATGGACTGGTTAGAATCACATGATGCGATACTCAACTATAAGATGAAATGGTTGAGTTTGGCCGATGATGAGGAACAAAGACGAGTGATTGTAGGAAGAAACCAGGGAGTTTCCCTATGTTTCATCTCTTCCCTATAGCTATGAAAGAGAATTCACAAGGGATGCAAGATATATGAAATCCTAGCATTGAACGACAAGGGTGTGGCAGAAGTATTAGAAAACCTTCTAGTAGTACAAGAGTTTGCAGACATGTTCCCATAAGAGTTACCAAGTTTGCCTCCCAAAAGAGAGATGGAATTTACCATCGACTTAAAACCTAGAACTGAAACGATAGAAAGAATGCCTTATCGGATGTCGACCCCTGAGTTACCGGAATTGAAAATGATCTGAAAGAGTTGCTTGACCTAGTACTTGTACATCCAGGAATGTCACCTTGGGGTGCACCTATTATTTTCAAGTGGAATAAGGATGGGTCGTGGAGACTCTGCATTGACTACCGTCAATTGAACAAGGCAACGATCAAGAACCAGTATCTGTTGCCAAGAATAGACGATTTGTTTGACCAAATGAAAGGTGTGATGGTGTTTTCAAAGATCGAATTGAGATCAAGATATCACCAGTTGCAAATCAAGGAGGAAGACATTCCTAAGACCGCATTCAATATGAGGTTCATACATTATGATTTTACCATTTTACCATTTGGACTAACAAACACCCCATGGGTATTCATGAGTTTGATGAATGGGGCGTTCTGTGAATACTTGGAAAATTTTTTTCAAGTATTCATTGACAACATTTTGATATATTCTCAGACAATGGAAGAACATGACGAACATTTGTGCTTGGTACTACAATGTTTATGCGAGAACAAATTATAGGGGAAACTGTCGAAATTCTCTTTTTATTAATCAAGCACTCATTATTTAGGGCATGTTATCTTCGGAGAAGTTATTATTGTGGATCTAGTGAAGGTAGAGGCTATTATGGAATGGTCTATGCTGATGAACATACCATAAGTACATAGATTCATGGGTTTAGCTAGATATTATTGACGTTTCATCAAATATTTTTCGAAGATATCAAATCCATTTACAGAATTGCAAAAGAAAAACAAGAAGTTTATATGGACCAAGAAATGTGCGGAAGCATTTCGAAGGCTCAAGGAGTTTTTGATGGCAAGCGTCAATACTAAAATTCCCTGACATGGACAAGGACTTCTTGGTATGCACAAATGCATCCAAGGAAGGCTTAGGTGGAGTCTTGATGCAATATTTTCAAGTGATCGCTTACATCTCAAGGAATTTAAGAAATCATGAGGAGAACTATGCAATGCACGATTTGGAGTTGTTGGCCATTGTTTATGCCCTGAGAGTGTGGAGAAACTACCTGATTAGATGGAAATTTGAACTGAAAATGGACCATTGTGGTTTGCAGCACATTTTTATGCAAAGTGACTTGAACACGCGACAAAGGAGTTGGTTATAACTTCTTAGCGAGTACGATTTTGAGATTACCTATGTAAAAGGAAAATTGAATAGAGTGGAAAATGCATTGAGTCGAAGACCACGCATATTTTCAGTGATGCCTCTCCAGACGATTATTTGTGAAAATATTCTAAATATACAACGTGACAATGACTGGTATAAAGAGTTTAAGGGAAATATTAGACAAGACACCATGTTGGTACAAAAATACGAAGGATTTATTGTGGAAAACGATGGATTAATGAGATAAAATAACCGTATTTACATACCACCTAATGACGAGTTGAGAAGTTTGATCCTAAACAAATCTCATAGGGAAGTGTACATGGCTCATCCAGGAGTCACAAAGATGAGGGAAAACCTTAAACCCTCATTCTTATGGAAAGGAGTGAAGGTGGACATAGTCAACTATGTGGCAAGATGTCTAGAATGTCAACAAGTGAAGGTTGAACATAGACACCCGGTAGGATTACTACAGCCACACGCCATTCTGAAATCGAAATGGGAGGTTGTTTCGATAGACTTCATTGTTGGATTGCAACAGACGACAAGGAGGTACGAATTTATTTTCATGGTAGTAGACACTTTGATGAAGAGTTCACATTTTATCCTTGTGCGTACGACGTATCAAGTGCCAGACATAGCTAGCTTTTTCATCAACAATATTGTGAGATTGCATGGTGTTCCTAAGAGGATCATATACGATCGATGATCGATGTTTACAGGACAATTTTGGACTAGTTTCCAAGAGGCCTTGGGAACCCAACTTAACTTTAGTACTGCGTATCGCCGAGAGATAGACGGGAAGATAGAAAGAAGGAACAAAATCTTGGAAGATATGTTGTGTACATACATGATGGACCAACATAAGCGTTGGGAAGATTTTTTTCCGATGGTATAGTTTGCGTACAACAACAACTATCAAAGCACCATTAATATGTAACCTTTTGATTTTCTTTACGGGCGATCGTGTCAGATGCCTTTGAGTTGGGATCAACTTGACGATAAGGTCCTGGCAGGACCTAAAGTGATCCAATAAATGGAAGAAAAAATGCAAAAGATAAGACAAAGGATTAAAGAAGTGCAATATTGGTATAAGAGCTATGCAAATGCACATCATGTTGATCGTAGTTATGAAGTAGGTGATCGAGTCTTCTTGCGGGTGTACAAGACCCTTTACAGATTGAGGATGTCGATAGCACCAATGGACCTCCTTGGACTCTGCATTGAGTTAGGGAGTGGATGGTATATGGTTTGGGTATTTTTGTTTATGTGTATGTGACATATGATCGGGTATATTATGATGTTGTTTATGGATCATTAACAGTGTTTCATTGATGGATGCAGGATGAAGATTTCTTGCTAATAAGACTCACCTAAGGATTAAAGGGGCCATGCACAAGAACTAGATATTGAGGGAGAGGTGTGGCAACAACCTTTCCACAACCTACTATCACTCCCTCCATGGATTGAATTGTAGGTTAACGATTACCTAGTTTGAGAGATCCACGGTGTCATGAGGGAATACTGAGACAGTCGCTACGAAGATTCCAATGGGCACGCAATAAGGAAGGGTACTTATTCCTTAGCGGCCCTAAGTCTCTCACAAGGTCGCCTAATGGAGTATTGAATCCAAGGGTTGGAAAACTACCAAAATCACTCAAAGGCGAGTGACACTCTTAGAGAACGCAGTGCGTCTTGAAGGGAACGTTGCATAAATAAAATTTGAATAAATGTGAGTGACACCCGCTGAAAAACCACCTAAATATCATGTGGTCCCCGAAATATGTCGTCCTGGTGCAAAATTTGTTTTTGGGGGCACTGCCCCCGAACCCCCACATGGGGGGCTCCGCCCCTCTGCACCCCGCGATGGGGGGCCTAGCGCCCCCCCCTCTAACCCCCCTACGTTCCCAACATAGACACTCAAACACTGCTACTAATGCAAAGAATATAACACATACCCAACATTCTCCCACTTGTTGTTTTCTTTGCACATAGGGGGTTACAGGGTTAGATAGTCAACAATCCAAGGCAACAATGCCCATGGATCCTCTACCCCAAGAGAACTTCTCAGTGCTCACAAATTTTGTTAATGAATCTACAACATTCTTCAAAGTGTCCACCTTCATCGGTGATACTTTCTTTT
>JASDQU010237238.1:0-16955 GCA_032191745.1 Picea mariana | reverse complement strand
ATTGGACTATTCATTACATATTTCCCCCATAGTAAGATTGATCTTATTGCATTTTCCTGAGCAATTGATAGTTCCCCCATCTGCAATCATTACTTGAGACTCTGGTGATGGATATACAAAGCAATTGAGATCTTTGGCTAATTTATAGTGAATGAAATTATGAGTACTACCAAAATCAATTAGGAATGTTACCTTTTTCTTTTTGATATATCCTTCGATCTTGAGGGTTTGAGGAGTGCTAATTCCAGCCAATGCATTACACGATATCATGAAAGTCAACTCTTCAGACGAAATTGATTCTACGTTTTTATCTTGAGATGGTTCTTGTTCTTGTTCGTGTTCTTGTTCTTCTTCCTCTTCACAATCTATGTATATTAATTTCTTCTCACCACACTTATGTCCCTTACTATACTTGTTGTCACAATTAAAGCATAAGGCTTTTGCTTTTCTTTCCTCCAATTGTCAAGGTGTCAACCTTGTAGGTTGAGGTGTTTTAGAAGGAGCATTATTCTCTCTATAGGTGTTAGGATTGGTCCTTTTAGTAGCCATAGCCATATTTTTACTTTCAACATTTCTTGCCACCCTAAATGCATTCTCCAATGATTTGGGTTCCCAAAGGCGAACCTCATGTTGAATGTTATCTCTTAAAGTTACTATGAATACATCAATCAAGTGCTCATCTGGGATATCTGTTACCTTTATATTCAATCTCTAGAAGTTCTCAATGTGCTCTGTAACTGAACCCTTTTGCTTGAGATTTATCAATTGGTTAAAGAAGGTATTGCTCCTTGTATCCTCATAGTGTGCTATCATTTCTTCCGTGAAAATTGTCCAAGTGATGAGTGATTTACGAGAACAAATCCATCTATACCATACAAATTGATTGGATTCTAAATATAAAGAAGCAATTCGTACCTTTTGTGTATGTGGAACATTATGTAGATCAAATAATTTCTCCATCTGAAGTATCCATGTGATAGGGTCCTTGCCATTAAACTTCCGCATATCGATCTTAGGAACGTGATTGGTCTTCAACCCAAAGTTAGAGTTTCACCATTCTTGATTCACCTTCCTTGTGTCCTCATCATGAATTTCATGGGATGCATTTTCACTTTCAGGTGTCCTCTCTATTACAAAATTTTTCAATCCTTCCATGATCTCCTCTTTTAAACCATCTATCTTAGTATTTATTGCCTCCAACTTAGCTTCCGTCTCTTATAGTTCATCTTTTGTTACTGTCTTCTTTTGTAAATCATTTATGTCCCTACGCATTTCTTCACCTTCATCAAGAGTCCAATTAGGATTTTCTAGATGCTTATTTGGTGTATAAGTTCCCTTTTTGAGTGGCATGTTGGCCAAGTATCACTTTTGAACCTTGATTTTGAGGTGGTTCTGCTAGACAATCTTTCTTCTGTTGTATCTCCAAAGTTTTGACCCTTCTAGGTATGAAACTTTCTTTTTTGTAGTTCTCTGATATTTCTTCTCTGCAATGCCACAGGTCTGATCAAAATTGGATGTGCCAAGTGTAATTTACGGTAACTTCCCCACAACTTTATGATTTTTGGCCTTTCCGGAAGATCTCACTTGTATAGCATGCCCCACACAAAATAATTGATATAAAATTTTGAAATTCATACCAGAAATACTACAGACTGTCCACTATCCAATTTGGATACTCTAGGAAGAAGTTATGATTGTTTTACCTGGAACACCTTCTTGAGACTAGTCAACAGGACTAGTCAGATACCTTATCTTCCACAGGGTGTAACTACAAATGTAAGATGACCTAGAAGCTAAACATTTTACCACATATACCTTACTAATTTCTATGAATATCCTCTGTATTTCAAGGTCTGCAGCGTTACATAAATTTTTTTATAGCGAAAATTCCGCAATGACTCAGTTCAAGATGATTCCAGAACTCTATCTTGCACAATCTATATCTTCAAAAGTATAAAGCCTCAGGATCTGAAATTCTAACCCATTGTACCTTGATCTGTATAATAAATATCCTCCAAGTTGTTCCTTATGAAATGTTGTATAAAAAATGTTATAGCAAAAATGCCAAGGTGTCTCAGATGTAGTAGCCAAACCCCAAGACCTTGAGCTTTGATACCATATGTTAAGAACCAAATATCAATATAGCATAGAAAAACCTCAGAATAAGTACTCACCGCCTGGAAAAAGAGAGAAATTCAGATAATAAGCCTCTTCGAGGGGGAAACCTCCTTATGCCCACATAAATGTACAATTACAAGATGATTCAAAATGAAAATGTCTCCTTGGTATATATAGGAGACTAGGAGGTATAATTACAACTAATGGACTAAAGCCGACATAAATAAAATAAAATTACTAATATAATATGCCCCAATTAAGGGGTAATGAGCCACTATTTAGGGCTTAACATTCAACCTAGTTACACAAGTATTATTCTGAATTTACATCTTGGGATTTTTTTCAAGTTGATTTTGAGATTACAAAGTATAGGTAATACATATATGATCCAAGTAACTATATGTGTAGTTTCTAGTTTTTTCACAGACAAAAACATAGAAAAATGAAAGTAAGAGAATCATTTTTATGTCATTCAAGTAATTAATACAAAGTCTTACATGTATTGTGTTATTTTCCACTCTTTATCAAACTCAACCTTTAGGTGAGTAATTGTGAGAATATGTATTACACTTAAGAATGATTGGAGGCCTATCCATGTACAGGGACATGCCTAAATTCAGGGCTGTCCCTGTACATGAACAAGAACGAATTCGACCCTATCCCTGTACATGGACATGCCTTATTAATATAATTTTATTATAAATTTTATTTTTTCAATTTATAATGAATATTAAAAAATAAAATTATCTTGTAATCTCTCATCTTCTTTAGTAGTTTCAATATCTTTAATCACGTATCCTTATTGAACAACCTTTCCCATTGATTAAGCAACATAACTAGAATAAGTCCCATTGATTGAATAAGGTTTATATAATAGTCATAATAGGTAAACACAACTTGAACTTAGTATTCTATATCATGCATATTGTACTCGAATACAACAACCTGGACATGATAAAACTAATACATTGCTTAAGTTGGAGTTAATTGTTGGCCCTTGACCAAGTTTTGAAGTTACTTGGTCATATTTGACCTTTTTTGGGACTTCGACAACCTATTGAAGATGGAGCACTAGACAAAGCAGAGATCAAGAGATCTCGGCCCACTTTCGGGTCCCTTTTTGGGTTTGGGGACAATGTAATGGGAAAGAGATGTCGGCCCATGGGTTTACCCACATTTAGGTCCACTTTTGTAATGGATAAATAAACATGTAGGCATCTAGTAGAGGAGGATTCTATTGTATCTATGTGATATAGGCTAAGTGCCAAGAAGGGATCTGTGTGATCGAGAGTTTTGTGCATTATGTATAGACTTGTAGAGATTAGTGCAATTTCGTGTGTGAAGATATAGAAGGCTGTGTGCTGAAAGGCAAGGAAGAAGGATCTAGCGAGCTGCGCAGATCTTCTATCCTTTGCGAAGTAAGGGTTTCTAAGGCTTTATGCTTGTAATTGATTGGCTGACGATAATAAAGAAGAAGAGTTGGTGGACGTAGCCCTAGGGTGGGGGTGAACCACGTAAATATGTGTGTTATGCTTTGTGCCTTGACTTGTTGTTCTTATCTCTAATTTTGCTAAGTGCTTTGATATATTTAGATGGATATATTTATGCTTTGTGCTTATTAGATGTGTATGAATAGTGGATCTGATATGTATGAAGATGCTTAGTGCCGATCTACTGAATCTAATCTGTTTTACTGTTACTAAGTACTAAGATACCTTAGATATAAGTGAATGTTGCAATGCTTTGTGCTATCTGCGAAGTATAATAAGAACTGAATATTGATGATTGATCGATTCTAAGTGCTCTATAAGCGATATAATCATAGATTTGTGTCCCATATAAGGTTGCAAACACCTGAGTCTTGCAACCACCCCTGCCTCTACCTCGGGTGAGACTTCATCTGCTTCCCAGGTGTTGTCGAAAGGGTCGGTAGTTAGGGTTTTGTTGGTGTGCTCTTGTAGCATTGAACCCCAAGTCTACCCATGTGCCAACAAATGGTTCCGTTGTCGGGACCTGAAACTATGATTGCTGGGAACTGAGGAAGAAGAAGCTTTGTGAAAAAAATCGCCTTGAAACTATGGAAGCTCTGTGTGTGGATATGTGCCCTAGTGCGCAGTAATCCACTTGATCTGAAAGGCTCTGTGATAAAGAAGGAAGGACAGATCTGAAGAAAAGAAGCAATATATGAATGCTTTGTGCTCTAAGAAAAGTAAAAGTGGAAGTTTCTGAAGAAAAGAGATCAGATCTGTAGAAAAGAGGTAAGATCTGTAAGCTTTATGCTCTGATAACATTAATAATAGTTAAAATTTCTTAGATCTGGAAGCTTTGTGCTCTGTAGAAGTAAAATAAGTGGAAATTTTTGTTTCTAGAGTATGGATCTAGGTATGTTTGATAGAGTCTGTCCTAGATTGAAAACTAGGGCTCTAATAGATGAAAGAAATCTTTATATGAATAGATCTGATAAGTACACTGATAAATATGTTATACCTATGCATAGAAAGAATGTTTGGACTAACAAATGGATGTAGTATCCTAGAAAGATTTTTTTGCAGAATAGCTACCATGATCCTAGTGTGCAATACAGAAGAGGCTGGGGATCATTTAAAAGGAAGAGAGGATTAACCCTATGTTACAATTGCAGAAGACTGGGACATCTTGCTAAGGAATTCCCTAGTGGAAGATCTAGTTGCCTATGTTGCAAATCTTGGGACCATGAAGTATTGGATTGCCCTTGAATGATTGCTAACCTTGAAAGAATGAATCTGAATGAAAAAAAACCTAAGGCAGATCCAGAAATAGTAGAACCCCAACAAGAATCAGAGAAGGTATTGCTGCAAATGAAAGACACCTTGAATGATCACCGACATGTTAGGCTACCAAAGATCTTTAAAGAAAAAGAATGCATTGAAGTAAGAATAGGAGACTTCGACATTGACTCTGTCCTTGATGAAGAAACACCAATGAAAATTATGCTAGAGAGAACTTGGGAAGCTATAGGAAGGCCTGCTATGATCCCTTCATTAAGAGGAATAGGGTTATTCAGAGGAAAACTAGTAAACCTATGTTGGAGGCTCACATATACCTATGAATGTCAATGGAACTTCGACAGAAGAAGATTTTGAGATTAACAAGTTTATTGAGGGCAGCGCCCTATTTACTATGTTACTTGAAAAACCTTGGAATGAAAGATATCAAGCCAAAAATAAGGAAGAAGAAGAAGTTTTAGAACAAAAGAGACAAGAGTTAAAAGATTTCATGACCAAAAGGATCGCGCAATTGATTGAAGAACAAGAGAACAGATTGAAGTTATTTGACACTAGAAGCCTAGATGTCAAAGCTGCAAGAACATTATAGGACTCATAGAAGATTGAAGTATATGTCTCAGATATAGAAGAAGTATTTCCCCTGAGTCTTAGGAGAGAATCTCAGCAACGCGAAGTGACTATGTCCAAGGAAAATAAGAATCAGAATAGGAAAAGAACCATCGAGACTAAGCTCACGGGGAAGAAGGCTATAAATCTTAATAAGGAGAAGGCTAAGATTGAAAGGTTACAACAGGTTCCTGAGGGTACCTTGCAGAAGGAAAACTTGCAGAATTTGAACTTCGTTGAGATATCAAAACAACAATATAGGCCACTTCGTCGTGGCAAAGCAATATATCTGTTAGAGGCCGATATATTCATTCGACTGCCGCTCCGAACGGATCAAAAAGAATTGATGGCTCATCACCAGACCATCGGACCACGCTATAACAGACATGACATGAATTAATGAAGCTTATACTCGTTGCAAAGAAAAACATTGCCAAGATCGCCTATTTATCTCGTCGCGCCATCCCGAAGAACACTTTTTTCGACTGAGAATTTGAAGCCCACAGACTAGCAAGTGTATACAGTGATCATCACGCCCTAGTTGTTCATTCCTGAGCAGTGTTTGAGATCATTGTGACCCTGATAATTTTTCCCGAGCGCGTATGTTCGAAGAGCTTAGTGCACTTGAATAATCTGCAAAGGAAGTACTCGCTGATATCAGGACCAAGAAAGTCATGTCAGAAAGAAGGATGTCTGTAGGTGTGAAATCATCATCAACAGGAGGAGTCCAAGCTTATCCATCGACTGCTCATGGAGCAAGAACTTCGAGAACCACGATAGAGGCAAGAACAAAGAACAGAGACGACATTG
Source organism: Picea mariana (assembly GCA_032191745.1). Lineage (NCBI taxonomy): Eukaryota > Viridiplantae > Streptophyta > Pinopsida > Pinales > Pinaceae > Picea > Picea mariana. Next base: position 10,656 of record JASDQU010237238.1, on the reverse strand, counting down.
CGAATGCCAAGCTGATTCCGAGCATTCTACTTGCCTACCTACCCCCTCTAAGCAGTGCCATCAACCAATACAATGCGCCCAAAGATTTTGACTATGCTTTGGTCATGACGTACCTCCCAAAAGGGATACACACAGTTCGAGCCGACCAGGATAAGCTCGCAGTATTGAAGTTCAATGACTTCGACCTTGGCGACAGGAAGGCTTACAGCATGCTCACCCCACACAAGTATCTGACCAAGACTAAAGGCAAGAATTCAAATATTATCCCACAACCATGGACCTAGAACCTCGCGCAGTCCACACTGCTCAATGTGATGAAGATCCCGCACTTCGGTCGACACCAGGAAGTAAACACATGTGTGAAATTGTTTTTATCTTGCTACCACGGAGGTTACTTATGGTTGAACTGTCACATCACTGTGGATACGACCTTGATCAATCGGATCACATGGTTGAGCATGATGGGCCCTGACCCATAGGATTTTTACTTTGGAAAGACCTCAAATCGAGCATTATCACAGAGAATCAAAGAGAATTATGGCAATGTCGAGAAGGGCATGAGAGGTTACAAGGTAACCTCTATCTAGAACGACGCAGTGCACCTCGCATGGAAACTGATCATAGGCAAGATAGTTCACAAGAACCAGCCCACCTAAGTGACTGGATTTGTAGTTGACCTCGCAGGAAAGTGCGTGGAGGGACTACAGATGAATTGGGTGCAGTACCTTGTAAACCAACTGAAGCTTGATTGTAGAGAAGCACAAGACCAAGGGTATGAGTTCCACTTTAGTTGGCTTCTCATCCTAATCGCATTCATTGCATGGGAAATGTCAGAAGGTGCGACCTTCCCTGATATCAATCCCTTCAAACCTTTGGCCATGGAGTTCAGTACCTTGTGGTACTCTAATGATATGAACATGCAGTGGAAATCCAATGTCGTCTTCCATACTTACTACAACTAGTTGAAACAAACCATCCATGCCGAGCCTCGGATGACCTTGAATACCCTCCACAGGTTTCAGCCCTTAATGAAGTTTAGCGCAGACCTCCACTTCATTTATATAACAATGTGCGTTGATGAGCACAAGCAGCAGTTGCCATCGTATTCTAATCTAACAGAGGAAGACTTAGAGGAAATCACTAAGGAATGGTCGGTGAACCTCCATATTCCAGCCAACCCTGCGGAGTTGTCCAACATAGATATCCTAGAAGCTGCGCAAGATACACCCGGACCAAGCAAGACGAAGAATCCTGAAGATGTTCACGATGTAGACAACACATCTGTGAGGACTGCATCCATTTCACCAAACGAGGGGGGTGATGGCAAAGAGATTGAAGGTGCAAAAATTGAACAACAAAAAGGTGAACTACCACCGCCTAGGGATGAAGAAGACTCGTCAAAGAAACGAAAGGTTTTGCCTCCGAAATATTTCTCCCGGAAGAAACCTACAACCCCTGTAACCAAGATGCGGACTACCCTCACATTGGATGATTTTAATTTCATCATTACAACTGTGAACGATGCTTCACAGAAGGTATTAGAGAAGCAGGAGGTGAAGCAGGACCATATGTATAATCATATTGAGGTTGAACTCTAAGGAGTGCAACGAGCACTCCAGTCTAGCCACACAGTCTCCACTACGCCTCTGACAACAGGAACAGTAGAACCAGGAGATGAGCCAGCCCAATTGCACCAGATCACCGATAAAGTTGAATCTCGCCTTCGACGAGCTCAGGAAGAGACAGTGCAAGCCATCCAAGCTTTGACACAGGTATAGAGATTACTTGTCGAACAACACAGTGCTGTCGAACGAGAAAAACTTGCTCTTCAAGCACAGTCGGACAAAGAGAAAGCAGATCTACAACAAAGAAAGGAGCAGTTGATCATGGAGCAGCTAAAAGTAAAGGAACTAGTCAACAAAACACTTCGCTCTGTGATTGTCATAGAAGTAAGAGCTGAAGAATGAATTCCACAATAAGTGTCACATCTTGAAGAAGTGATCCAGCAACTTCAGCAGCACATCACATACCTGGAACTTCATACTGTGCTCGAGACCCCTCAAGAAATTAGAGACCTAAGAGAGGCAACTGCTCGCAGCGCAGTTGGAAGAATAAAATCCCTTGCCTTGGAGTGCAAGCAGTTGGGCTCTAGGAGTGCTCAGACTTATGAAAACCTCACGGAGAATCCAAAGTTACAAGCATTGGAGTCGCAACACCAAGAAGCAAAGCAGCATGCAGATACGTTACAAGCGCAGCTAAAGGCCTTGTCACCAGTCGAAAGGATGAAGAGTTTTCCAGAGCAACACACAACCTAGCAAAAAATCCACACGATCCAGACCAAAGTGATGGAATTCTCTCAACGACTTCAACCAGTGCAAGAGAAGGCATGCCAATTGTTCACTGAAGTTGAAAGCAGAGTAGAACTTGAACAAGTTGTGAGTGCAGCAGAACAATGCCTAGAAGTACCAGTCAATGACACACTCATCCAGGAGTTCACTGAGCAAGAGGTAGTAGCACTACAGCAGGTCGAAGCAGCTTGAGCCAAGGTCGAGGCGTTCGAGGCAGAATTTCTCAGACCGGAGTGACTCGGGATGGGTCATAGGTGAGTGTTGGGGGCATGTTGGCCCTTGAACAAGTTTTAATACTTGGTCATATTTGACCGTTTTTGGGACTTCAACAGCCTGTCGAAGATGGAGCACCAGACAAAGAAGAGATCAAGGGATCTCGGCCCACTTTCGGGTCCCTTTTTGGGTTTTGGGACAATGTAATGGGAAAGGGATGTCAGCCCGTGGGTTTACCCACGTTTAGGCCCACTTTTGTAATGTATAAATAAACATTTAGGCATCTAGTAGAGGAGGATTGTATTGTATCTATGTGATATAGGCTAAGTGCCAAGAAGGGATCTGTGTGATCGAGAGTTTTGTGCATTCTGTATAGACTTGCAGAGCTTAGTGCAAGTCCCTGTGTGAGGATATAGAATACCGTGTGCTGAAAGGCAAGGAAGAAGGATCTAGCGGGTTGTGCAGATCTTCTGTCCTTTGCGAAGTAAGGGTTTCTATGGATTTGTTCTTGTAACCGATTGGCCGATGATAATAAAGAAGAAAATTTGGTGGACATAGCCCCAGGGTGGGGGTGAACCATGCAAATCTGTGTGTTATGCTTTGTGCCTTGACTTGTTGTGCTTATCTCTAATTTTTCTAAGTGTTTTGATATATTTAGATGGATATATTTATGGTTTGTGCTTATTAGATGTGTATGAATAGTGGATCCGATATGTATGAAGATGCTTAGTGCTGATCTACTGAATCTAATATGTTTTACTATTACTAAGTACTAAGATACCTTGGATCTAAGTGAATACTGTGATGCTCTATGCTATCTGCGAAGTATAATAAGGACTGAATATTGATGAATGATCGATGCTAAGTGCTCTAAAAGCGATATAATCACAGATCTGTGTCCCAGTTAAGGTTGCAGACACCGAGTCTTGCAACCACCCCTGCCTCTACCTCGGGTGAGACTTCATCTGCTTCGCAGGTGTTGCTGAAAGTGCCGGTAGTTAGGGTTTTGTTGGTGCGCTCTTGTAGCGTTGAACCCTGGGTCTGCCCCTGTGCCAACATTAACACATGTATGATGATTATCAAATCACAGTACATTGATTAGTGATTATAAAGTTTTCCTCATTGATATTCAATCACAATTACTAGTCTCATGTTAGTATAGGGTAATGGTTTTCACTATCACACTCTTTGAATCAGTCATATTAGCATGTTCTGATCTTGTATCCGATGTGGTTAAGATAGCTATATAGAATCACTACTAGTTAGCTTAGTAAGTATATCCCATATAACTATGATAAGCTTTATTATGTAGATTACTATGACAATGAGTATGATACACAATTTGTTACATCACTTGTGTTACTTATACCGATATACGCTTAGTTTTTACTCTCTCCATATTTGTTATTCTTGTAATGGGAATTCGTGCCTGTCCCTGTACATGGACATGCTCAAATTCGGCCCTATCCATGTATAGGGACAAGCACGAAATAGAGACTATCCATTTTTCTCCATACAAAAAAATTATTTGTAAATAATTTTGGTTTTATTCATTTGCAAATTACAAAAAAATATTTGGAAAGAATTTTGGTTTTATTCATTTGCAAATTACAATTATATGTATAAATTAAAACTCACCAATATAGTACAAAAATTATCATTTATAAAATGCAGGAATCAACAACTAAATGATAAAAAGTATAAAACATTTTATTGTATAAATGAACTCATCAAAATAGTAAAAACATTGTTATTTATAAACTAAATGGTACAAAGTATGAAACATTTAATTGAAAAATACATAATTACTAATAAATAAATGAAATATATTCGGCCATGTCCATGTATAGGGACAGACCCAAAATAGAGACTATCCATTTTTCTCCATATCAAAAATTTATTTGTAAAGAATTTTAGTTTTATTCATTTAAAAATTACAAAACATTATTTGGAAAGAATTTTGGTTTTATTCATTGGCCCGAAATAGAGGCTATCCATTTTTCTCCGTATCAAAAATTTATTTGGAAATCATTTTAGTTTTGTTCATTTGCAAATTACAAAACATTGTTTGGAAAGAATTTTGGTTTTACTCATTTGCAAATTACAATTATATGTATAAATGAAAACTCAGCAATATAGTACAAAAATTGTCATTTATAAAATACAGGAATCAACAACTAAATGATACAAAGTATAAAACATTTAATTGTATAAATGAACTCAGCAAAATAGTACAAAAAATGTCATTTATAAACTAAATGATACAAAGTATGAAACATTTAATTGGAAAATAAATAATTATTAATACATTAATGAAATATATTCGGCCATGTCCATGTACAGGGACATGCTTGATTTCGAGCATGTCCATGTACATGGACATGGCCGAGTTCGGGTATGTCCCTATACATGGACAGGGTTGAATTCAACCATGTCCCTGTACATGGGCAGGCCCGAATTCTGCCCTTTCAACCTCCTAAAACACAATGTAAATAATTAAAAAATTATTTAACAGGGAAAAGGTTAAATTTACATGGACCAACAACAACGAACGGGCTTGTCCCTATACATGGACAAGGCCGAATTCAACCTTGTCAACCTCCTAAAACAAAATGTAAATAATTAAAAAAATATTTAAGAGGGAAAAGGTTATATTTACCGAGACCAACGACAACGAAACTCCAACACCAGCAACAACGACATCCAGCACCAACTGCCAGTAGCAACCGCCTGCAGCAACCACCACCAACAACGACCGCCAACACCAACCACCAACGACAACATCCACCAACACCAACCAACAACTAGACCTAATCTACATCTATCAGCATTCAAATAGTTCGAAAAAATGTGGATGGGGTGATGTGCGGGTGATATATAAAACATTTTTTGGTCGAAAAAGTTTTTTGGAGGAAACATGTTTTCGGCCAAAAGATTCTTTCGGTCGAAAAATGTTACCGGAAAAAAAATCCATCCGGTTAATATGGTACACGACAGTTGATGCCGTCGGCATGGTACCATTTGATTTGACGTCTAAAGGTTCGGCTGAAAAAATGTGTCTTTCGACTGAAATAATTATTAGTTCAACCGAAAAAATGTCAGTAGGAATTTTGGAGACCCAATTCTCACAAAAGTGTTACCCAACTTCATGATTTCACCCAACTATATGGCGAGATTTATTCCATGCCAGTTTGATTTTTGTATTTGCTACACATTCTGATGTGATTTATTCGCTACATAATCTTGTCTTTGTTGTGATTCGTATTTTCATGTAGAAAACAATAGAGATACTTCAACAACCTAACATTATAGTTGTAAAAGGGTTAAAGCATTAGGAAGGAATCGAATCTGATGGAGTCCAAACCATATTCAAACCAATAAATCTACCCATTGTATTTATATATTTAGGAAACCAACAAGACAATGTGAAGGAGACATGCATTCCATTAATTATGGAATTTTATAGACTAAGACTTTGTAACAAGAATATATCAATCAAACATAGTTGTTAAAATATTCTTCTATTATGCATGACATAATCCTATAAAATATCCCTAACCTAATATCAAATATCGATAATGCCTTAGTATTATGAAAGTCAAACATTTTTCAAGAGATAAAATCCCTATCTAGATTTGGGATACGCACTAAAAAAAATTCAGAATATACATGGATTCCATTCAAAGACTTTGGGAATCCACTAAAAACTTATGAGGCAGACATGGCTTCCATTCAAAGACTTGGGGAATCCACTAAAAAATTATTAGGTAGACATGGATACCATTCAGTTCTTCTTTTCTACAGACCAAAATCCTATATAAAATTAGGGACCCAAAAACAAAAAATATTAGGCATGTCATTCAATTCTAGGCACACAAACATATTAGAAAGGTTGCAAAATTATGAAAAACTAACGATTTTATCGCTTGTGTAGATGAACCCATCTCTAAAATAATCCTTAGATTACTAATTCTTCTTGAGCATCCATGAGCTCTCTTCCATCACCACCCACCTCAAGAGAATGCTTAATTCCTTCTCCTAAATGGATCCCATTAATCCCTCTTTTGAATAAACAATCCAATCCTTCCAAAATTCTTGATTATCAATGTTGCATACCTCTATAGAATGCTTAATTCCTTCTCCCAAATGGATCCCATTAATTCATCTTTTGAATAAACAAGCCAATCCTTCCAAATTTCCTCATTATCAGTGCCACCTACCATTTTTTCCTTTTGTTCTTATTCTTGGAAGTTGAATAGACCGTGATTGGTGCAATGAACTACTTGTTTTCGTCTCTCTTGACAGGAAGAAATAACAAACAAATCAAATTCCCTCGAAAACCTTCGATCTCAAGTTATATACATTCGGTCCCAATTATAGAGCATAGCTTTATGTATGAACACAAATCAAATATTGTGGTCACAATATGAATAGCGTAGAATGTTAAAATAGAGATTAAGATGCTTGAAACGATGATGGGTGGGTGGGCATATATAAGAGTCTGTAATTCAGTGAGTGGTGCCCAATGAATTTTGGTTACAAACTAAGGAGAAAGACTAGACATAGGGTGCCAAAGAGATTGTCGTAGTGGTTTTACACATGTAAATTGCAATTCCATTAGTGTCCATTGTATTACTGGATATAGTAACACTCGTGTTCGTGTTGCCATGTTTCTCTACTTATTCATTCAGATCAAATCGATAAAATAAAGATTATTCTCCATTCATTTGAAAAGGTTAATAGATACATAGATATATGGTCATGTTTGAAAATGTTAATAGATTAAATTTATCTAGCATAAATATGTTAACTTTAACTTGATAAAGATGTTAAATTTAACTTTGTTAAAAGTTATATATTTTAATAATACTTTAACAAAAATAAAGGTAGTAAAAATAACATTAGCTTGTTTAAAAATTGACATTACCTCCACAAGCATAAATGAATATTTTGACATGTTAGATTAACCTGTATATCCCACTTGAGAAACTAAATAACATGAAAATATATTTGTATAAATCTCTTTCCATATTTAATACTTTCTACATTACATAAACAAAAAATGCTATTATTTGAAACAATCAATTATTATCTGATCTTATAACAAAAAAAAGTTGCATGTTTAAATAAACAAAAAAATGCTAGTATTTGAAACAATCAATTATTATCTGATCTTATAACAAAAAAATTGCATGTTTAAATGAGAAGGAACGACATGGGTATGGTATAGAAGTGTAAAACATTAATGAGACATATCGATAGTGTTTATTCCACATATACAAAAACACATATGGATAGTATTTATTCCAGATATACAACAACTCACGTGCACACTACATCAACTAGTACAAACCATTCCATGACAAAATACATCAATATAAGACAACCATTGGACATAGAGATCCATAAAGAACACGTGTTTCATTTAAATAAAAATTGACATAATAATTTTTCCATATAAAAAATTAATCATTTAAATTATATATAACATTTATTTTATCATTTAAATTATATCTGATTTTTATGGATAAACTCATTCATGACTTCCAAAAAAATGTTTTATATATTATTTCAATTAATGATAATCAAATAATGGAACCATTCTTGAAATTGGCATTAATTTTTCCATATAAAAAATTTATCATTTAAATTATATAAATTTCTATTATATATTATTTCAATTAATGATAATCAAATAATGGAACCATTCTTGAAATTGGGATAATAATTTTTCCCTATAAAAAAATTATCATTTAAATTATATAAAGTTTTATTAAATGAATGGTGTATCATGCTTTACTAACACATTTCATATACATTTAATTTTAAATTATTTTTTTTTTTAAATTGTTTAATAATTTTTTTATATATTTACATGATTTAAAACACTCAATTTGATTGTAAATAATAATTCATTTAACATGACTAATTACGAAATGATATTACAAAATGAAATAGGAAAGTGATATAACCAATTAAATGACTAATTACAAAATGAAAGAGGAAAGTGATATAACCAATTATTTGTATCTTTGTTATGGACTTGCTTTTAATATTTACATAATTTAAAACACTCAATTTGATTGTAAATAATAACTCATTTAACATGAGCAATTACAAAATGATATAGAAAAGTAATATAACCAATTATTTATATCTTTGTTATGGACTTGCTAGTTCATGTTTTTCTACATTCAATTGATCAATGGAAATCAATTGGTTGTTGACATGGCCAAATATTTCATGATGTCATTCTCCAACTAATGAATTTGGCTAATCTTTAGGTTTTCATTTAAATTTGGACAAACTTTTGATGAACAAATTCATAATATGTATACATGTTAAAAAAGTTCACTCTTTAAAAATCAGAGAGATCATAATTATATCATGATTCATTTTTCCATTATAAAATTTTATTATAAAACTTTGGCCTGTCAGTTCTTCACTATAAAGATTTATAAAACTTTGAATATAGTTTGTACAAATAAAAATTGGCTTTGGATGAAAAACCCACCCATGCACTTGTCGAGGGGATGAAGTTCTTAATTTTCATGGAATTTCATATGTCCCGACATGCAATGCAATTGAAATTGTACTCTGAACCACAAAGCTAGAGACAAGCAATCGATGAACAACCCTTATATATTAATAAGCGACGCACTCAGTTGCGTATACAGACAGACATACATAAGGAAAAGGTAGCCCAACAGAAAAAACGTGAGACTACCAACATTGGTATTTATATTTACATTTATGATCAAGAGCGCAGCAAAGAAAAAGATCTAGTTATGTTGAAAGGTGTATACTTATTGGTAATGGGCACGATTAATGATCTTTAGATCTAAAATTCTAATCTGATGGTTAACAATTGAAGATGCTGGTATATTCTTAGTGGTCCTCCCAAATCAATGAATGTGATTTGCTCTTCATAACTTCCTTGTATTTTTGAATGCATACGTTAACCTGTTTACTTTTTAACATTTACCTAATCATATTAAGAAATTACTGTAGCACCATATAATTGCCACGTTTGGATTATTAACGGGTACTACTTCAACTTTCTCTTCAACTGTCCGTGCGTCTCAGCTGTCCATGCGTTTCATATTGGATGGCTAGCCAACCCACCAAGCATTTCATTTTCGAACGTGGATATCTTTCGGCGTTCTCAACCAATACCTTTCATTCTCAGCAGCGAGTTAACAACTGTGTTAATTAGATTATTTACACACTCACTCATAACATGAGATCTGAGAGAAATAATTTTGTCGTCTCCGCTTGTTGTACTCAGCTTTCTTGCGGTATCGAGTATCACTGGAAAAATGCCCACCTGAAATTTTGTTCCTTTTGCCATTTTATTTTCCAATTTATTTTATTTTACTGCCCAACAAACAACATAATAATTTGCATTTTATGTATCCATTGTTTTAATAGGACAAAGTCATTTATTTTAAAATTTTCTAAAATTTATAGAAACTTTATTAAATTCTTAAATTTTTAATATGTTTGATAAATATATTAATAAATATTTTATACTTAAAATTTTAAAATTAGTAAAATTGGTGAAGGTTTTTACACTCACACATGAAATTAAATACTAATTCTTTTAAATAGTATTTAGTCTTATTTCATACATGAAACTATATTCTAACCTTGTAGTACTGTAATTTCTTATCTAGAAAAATAACAATAAATTCATATTTCTATATTAAATGGAGTAATAGCTAATTTTTTTTTCTTACTTCTAATATATATTTAGAGGAAATTATAATTTTAATTGATTGTCAAATTTTGATTAATTTATTTTATAAAGATTTTGATTATAATTTTTTTAACACCAAATCTAAATCATTTTGAATTTTTTTTTTTGTTTATAATTGCAGCAGAAGGATTGGGAAGAATGATTAAAGCTCATCTAGCTGAAAGAAAGCTACAGGGGTTAAAATTGTGGGGTCCTCAGCTGCCTCTCACGCATCAACAGTTCGTTGATGATATCCTTCTATTCGGCATGGCAACGCTACAGGAATGCAAAGCGATCATCAATATCCTCGACATCTTCAAGGCGGCTTCAGGTACGGAAATCAATAATGATAAATCA
>JASDQU010237232.1:1679-13500 GCA_032191745.1 Picea mariana | reverse complement strand
GAAATTACAGCACACCACAAAGAGATAGCTCCCACATTAACCTGCACCTCAAAATTAGAGCACACCACAACAAGTGCATCTAGAACCTCCATGTCCTCAATATCCATCAGCAATGGAAGAATGAAGGAGATAGTTTGTGACAAGTCACCCAACCCCTAGACCACTAGCACATTGTCCTCAATATTCATTAGCAAGGGGAAAATGACGGAGATAATTTGTGACAAGTCACCCAACCCCTAGACCACTAGCACATTGTCATCACCTGAAAGAAGTAAATCAAAATTGTAACCTTAAGAGGGAGGCTCACCTACTTAGGAAAACAAAATTTCTTAATGTTGGAAACATGCCAACCAATTTCTTTATGCATATGCATACAGCTATGTTAATGTGCATGCATGCAATCTATTTATGAAGTGCTCGTCTAACTATGTGATCTATTCATGATCAGTTTGTATAAATGAGTGATAGATGTTATATATGTGAGCATACCCATAGAGGTGGAGTACAATGTGAGTGCAAGCATGTGCAAGGAGCAGTAGAGTGTGTGAGGAAAGGATGATTATATTCCTATGAAGACTATTGTAATTCTGCCTTGAATAATAAGAATATCGATAATCATTGCCCGTGGTTTTTTCCCTGATTGGGTTTCCACATAAATCACTGTGTCAAGTGTATGATTGATTGATGTGCTTGGTTTAAAGCATGTTTGATCTCGCTTATTTTATGCTCTGTTATATGCTATGTTTTGCTTCCGCTCAAGATTTGTGCTATGGAAGCTCAAGATGCAAGATCTGCTTGTGCAACAAGGATTGAAAAAGGCCTTGGCTAGAAAGTCAAAGAAACCGGCAAGCATGATAGATGAGGACTGGGAGGTTCTGGATGCAAGAGCCATCAATACTATTTGTTTTTGTCTGGGACATGTGTTGTTTAAAATCGTTGAAGAGACGACAACAACAAGTTTGTGGACCAAACTTGAGAGTTTGTATATGACAAAGAACTTGTCAAACAAAATCTTCTTGAAGAGGCAGTTGTAAAACTTGCGGATGAAAGAAGGTACAAAAATTAATGATCACTTGAATGTCTTCAATACTGTGATTTGTCAATTAACTAATATGGAAGTAAAGTTTGAAGATGAGGATAAGGCGGTTACGCTACTGTGTTCGTTTCTTGAGTCTTGAGATCATTTGGTCACAACTGTGTGGTTTAACACAACAGATTCCATTGATTATGAAAATGTTGTGGGAGTTTTTTTGTCTTAGGAGATAAGGAAAACATATGGTAAAGAAACCTCAACAGCAAAAGCAATGGTGGTTAGAGGTCGATCTACAGAAAGAGGGAAAAATCAGGGGGGTACTTCAAGGTCTAAGGCAAGAGGCAAGAAGAGTAAGCAAAAATGTTGGTTTTGTGGAAAATCTGGGCATCCCAAGAAGGATTGCTAGAAAAGATAGAATGCATCCAAGGAGGACTCCACAAAAGAACCAAAGGAAGCTAATGTAGCTGAAACAAGTTCAGGTTCCAGTTCAAGTATAATTGATGAGGTATTGTCTACTTGTGATGTTTCACATCAACATCAACATTTTTTGTTAGATTCTGGTGGATCTAACCACATGTATCTTCATAGAAATTGGTTCTCAACTTACCAATCTATTGACGATGGTGTTGTTTTTATGGGAAATGATTTTTCTTGTAAAATTGTTGAAGTTGGTAGCGTCCAGATTAAAATGTATGATGGTTCTATAAGAACATTAATAGATGTAAGGCATGTTCCTAAACTAAGGAAGAACTTGATATCTTTTGGATTTCTAGATTATGTTGGTTACAAGTGTACAATTCAAGGTGTAGTACTGAAAGTGTCCAAAGGCATCTTAGTAGTCATGAAGGAAAAGAGGATCACGAACCTTTATCAACTTGAAGGAAGGACAGAGGTAAATCGAGCAATGGTAGCATCTGAAGATGCAAGTAACTCTGTTCGTTTATGGCATCAACGTTTGGGTCATATGAGCGAGAAAGGGCTTAAGGTACTGGTTGATTGTAAGTCACTTCCAAGTTTGAAGTTTCTGAATTTAAATTTCTGCAAGTATTGTGTTTTTGGAAAACAGTGTAGACGAAAGTTTAAAGCGGGAAGGCATATAAGAAAAGGTATCCTGGATTACATTCATTCAGATGTTTGGGTACCATCCCCTATAGTTTCTCTTGGAGGATCGTCATATTTTGTGACATTTATAGATGATTACTCTAGGAAGGCTTGGGTCTATTTACTTAAAAGAAAATCTGTTGTATTTAATACTTTTAAGAAATTTAGAGCTTTGGTTGAAAGGAGAATTGAAAGGTCAATCAAGTGTTTAAGGACAAATAATGGAGGTGAGTTCACATTTGTGGACTTTGAGAACTATTGGAAGGAAGCTGGGATCGAAAGACATAATACCACAGTTTATACTCCTCAGCAGAATGGTGTTGTTGAATGCATGAATAGGACTCTTCTAGAGAGAGCAAGGAGCATGCTTAGTAATGCCAAGATACAGCAGGAATTGTGGGCAGAAGCAGTTCTTACAGCATGCTATTTGATAAATCGGTCACCATCAACTGCAATAAATTGTAAGATTCTAGAAGAAGTATGGACAAGTCATTCGTGTGATTTTTCAAAATCTGAGAATATTTGGTTGTGATGCTTATGCTCTTATTTCTAAAGATCAACATTCTAAGTTAGATCCTAGATCAAATAAATATGTCTTTGTTGGTTATGGTGATGGAGTTAAGGGGTATAGACTGTGGGATCCTACTTCCCACAAACTCATCATAAGAAGATATGTAGTATTTGATGAATCTTCACTCTTAAAATCGTAATTGGTAGATGTTGAAGTGAGACCAGAATAGGTGCCGCAACTTCAACAAATTCAGTTGGAAACTCAATCATATTCAGAAGGGCAGGAGCATGAAGAAGTTCCAGAAGAAGAAGACGAAGATGTAGATGAAAAAAATATCCAGGAAACTAAGGATATGCCTCAACCATCTTTGAGGAGATCTTCACGAGTCAGGAATACTCCTACAAGGTATGACGATTATGTTTCATATGTGGGTTTAATTTATATTAATGGAGAAATTAGTTGTTTTCAGGAAGAAATTAAGGTATCTGAAAGTTCTCAATGGAAGAAAGCTATCGAAGAAGAAATGGATGACTTAGAAAGGAATAAAACATGGGACCTGGTAGAACTTCCAAAGGACATGAAGGTTGTCTATTGCAAGTGGGTCTACAAACTGAAAAAGGGTGCTGATGATAAAGTCGAAAGGTATAAAGTAAGAATGGTAGAAAAAGGGTATTCTCAAAAGGAAGGTATTTATTTTCATAATATATTTTCACCAGTTGTGAAGCTTGCTTCAATTCGTGTTATGTTAGCACTAGTTGTTTTGCTTGATCTTGAGTTAGAGTAGTTAGATGTTAAAAAAAAAATTCTACATAGAGACTTAGATGAGGATATATATGTGGAACAACCATAAGGGTTTGTTCAGGATCGCAATAAGAGGTTTGTTTGCAAACTCAAGAAGTCATTGTATGGCATGAGACAGTCTCCCAAGCAATGGTACAAGAAGTTTCATTCCTTCATGGTGAGCCTAAATTTTACAAGGAGTGAATATGATCATTGTGTTTACTTTAAAAAGTTGCAAAAATAGAATGTTCATTATTTTGGTGTTATATGTTGACGATATTCTTGTGGCAAGAAAGAGCAGGGTCGAAATCAACAGGTTAAAGGCTCAGTTGGCTAGGGAGTTTGATATGAAGGATCTAGGAGCAACAAAACAAATCTTAGGCATGGAGATACACAGAGATAGGAAAAATGGTAAGTTGTGGTTATCACAAAAAGAAGTATGTGGAGAAAATACTTATGAGATTCTGTATGAATAATGCGAAACCCGTACAAATCCCTTTAGCTTCCCATTTCAATATTTCTTCAGGTTTATGTCCTAATAATGACGAAGAAAAGGATTATGTATCTCGTGTAACATATGCTAATGTAGTGGAAAGTTTGATGTATGTGATGGTGAGTACTAGATCATATATTTCACATGCAATTGGTGTTTTCAGTCGATACATGGAAAATATAGGAAAAGCGCATTGGGAAGCAGTGAAATGGGTGATTCAATATCTTAGAGGAACACACAGTTATTCTATCACATATGATGGTTCCAAAGATTCAGTTTGTGGTTATGTAGATTCAAATTTTGCAGGTGACTTGGAAAAAAGGAGATCCACTTTAGGATATGTATTTACTCTTACAAGAGGACCTGCTAGTTGGATGTCAAAGATTCAAAATGTAGTCGCTTTATCCACTACATAGGCAGAGTATATGGCTACTTCACATGCATGTAAGGAGGCAATTTGGTTACATATTTTATTGGGTGATTTTGGAAGGATGCAGGACAAGGTGAAAGTATTTTGCGATATCCAAAGTGCTATTCATTTGGCTAGAAATCCATCTTATCACAGTAAGACGAAGCATATTTATGTTAAGTACGATTTTGTAAGACACGTTGTTGATGAGGTTGGAGTGCATTTGGAAAAGGTCCATACAAAAGTGAATTTTGCATACATGTTTACAAAATCAGTTTTGTTAGAGAAGCTATGGTGGTGTTTGGATTCTCTTGGCTTGCAGAAAAGGTGATGAATTAATTAAGGGCATGATATATCAGGTAAATTGTTGTCAAGGTGGATATCGTTGGAAACATGCCAACAAATTTCCTCATGCAGTCACATGCACATGCATGCAACTATGGTAATGTGCATGCATGCAATCTATTTATGAACTTCTCGTGTAACTATGTGATCTATTCATGATCATTTTGTATAATTGAGTGATAGATGATATATATGTGAGAATACCCATAGAGGTGGAGTACAATGTGAGTGAAAGCGATGTGCAAGGATCATAGAGCATAGTGTGTGAGGAGAGGATGATTGTATGCCTATGAAGGCCATTGGAATTCTCCCTTGAATAATAAGAATACCGATAATCATTTCCCGTGGTTTTTTCCCTCATTGAGTTTCCACATAAATCATTGTATCAAGTGTATGATTGATGTGCCTGGTTTAAAGCGTGTTTTGTCTTTCTTATTTTATGCTCTGTTATATGCTATGTTTTGCTTACGCTGCCTAACACTTACTAGAAGATGCACCACCCGAATGAGAAACAAAAGTATTGACAACACAAATGACCTTTGAAGAAGAACTTAAACCCACAAAATTCTCAAAAATACCAAAGGATTTACTCAATAATAAACAAGAACATCTCTATGCTTCTAGTATGAACATCCCGTCTTGGGAAATCATACAACATATGCCTAGTAGTATGAAAAAAATGAGAATGGAATATAATATTCTCATAATCTAGATCAGTGGGCCATAGTAAACCCCCACATATCAAAGAAATATGGTCAAGAATGTTGAATGGTGTAATTTCTTCCTCTTTACTTGTTTGACTAAAAAAAATAGATGGATAGGCATATTAATTGCATAGATAAGATAGGTGAAGTTGAATTTATTAGGCAGGTGAAGGATGGAGAATTCTAGAGAAATATCTCATCTCATGTATTTTAATTTTCTTTTTCTATGTGAATGTAAAGGAGAGCTCAAGAGTTGTATTGTTGTTTGTGTTCATACTCTATTTTTTTTTTCTTTCCTATGCTTGAACATGAACATGGTATCAGAGCATGAGTAAGAATATTCTAATATTGGAGAGAAATTTGCAAGCTATTACAAAGAAATTTGAAGCTTGATCAACCCACAATAGGAAGAGGGGTGTTTCAAGGCATTCTGATGCAAAACTTTGAGGAAAAACCTGTCAAAAAATCATGTGTTTGAGGTCGGTCACCCCCTGCTTGTGCACATAGAGTGACCAAGAGAAGTTGGTCGCCCCCATAGAGTGGACAGGTCATGACCAAAGCTTCGACCAAAGCTCCACACTTATGAAATTAAATTTTCTTCAACCGATCACCCTGAGGGTCTGGACAGGAAGCGACCATGATGATTTTAGCTCTAGGTTTTGTCTTTTTTGATAGAGGAAAATCTATTTCAGTCGAGATATAAGCCAAAAAGGAGAGATTCGACTATCAACAACATATTATGGCATCTAACAATAGTATGGAACTATCACAAGGACCAATCTTAATAGGTAAAAATTATGATGTATGTTCCATAAAAATGAAAAACTATCTTGGCTCTGAAGTTTGTTGGGAAGTAGTTAATGGGTTCAAAGAACCAGATCCAACGAATCTACAATCAATGATGAACGTGCAAAGAAATGAACTTGGAGAACTTGGGAAGAAGGAAAACAAATCCCTGTGGCTCATTCAGTAAGGGTTAGAAGAATGAAATTTCCCCAAAGTCGCAACAAAAAATCATGCCAAGAAGGCATGGGATATTCTCAAAATCTCGTATCAAAGAACAAACAAAGTAAAAAATTCCAAGTTGCAGACTCTCAGGAAGTGATTTAAAACTCTTCAGATGAAGGATTTTGATTATGTGGATCATTTCATGACCCATGTCATGAGCATCGTGAATCAACTATGCATGCATGGAGAATACATTCAAGAGCATAAATTTGTTGAGAAGATACTTTGTAGCCTTCTCGATAATTTTAATATGGTTTTAGTTTCCATAGAAGAGTCGAAAGACCTGTCAACCCTAACAATTGAAGAATTCATGGGATCTCTGTTAACCCATGAAAATAGGTTTAGTCAAAATATTGAATCTTTAGAGAACACATTTCAGTCTCAGGCCTCCATAAGCAGAGGAAAAGGTCGAGAAAATAGAAGTAGAGGTAGACGAGGAAGAGGACAGTCTCAAACAGGAGAGAGGTCAACTTTAGAATGTTCAGAACATAGTGAACAACAGAACAAAGGAACTCTCAAAAACAAAGGGGGAGAGGCAGAAATTTTAATTAGTAAATATGGACTGACAAATCAAGGATTCAGTGCTATTATTGCAAGAAATTTTGTCACTACGAAAGTGAATGCAGAAAGAAGCAAGAATATATGAATAGGGGTAGAGAAAACGTTACCAACACTGAAGAAGCAACATTTGAATCAATGTTATTCTCATGTCAAGTCACAGAAGAAGCAAGAAACAATCATGATCTCTGGTTGTTGGATAGTGGCTGCAACAATCATATGACAAGTAACAAATATTTGTTTACTAGTTTAGATAGCTCTGTCACATCTCAAATTAAATTGGGAGATGATTATCAAAAGAAAGTTTTAGGCAAGGGTGTAATTTTTGTATTGACTAAGAAAGATGAACAGAAAGATATTCATGATGTTTTTTATGTACCTGGTCTTAGACATAATCTAATGAGTGTAGGCCAAATGAATGAACATGGATATAGAGTCATTTTTTAAGGTTCCAAGTGTACAATCTTGGACAAACCACCTAGTAAGAAAATCATAGCTACAGTACAAATGACCAAAAACATAATGTTTCCTTTGATATTGAGAAATGTAAATTTGTCACATTCATATGCCCAAAATGTGTCAAGGTCATATGAGACTTGGTTGTGGAATATTAGATATGGTCATTTACCATTTAGTAGTCTTAGTCTTTTACATAAGAAATCTATTGTCAAAGGTTTTCCCATTATAAAGGAACAGAAAAACTCTTGTGAGAGTTTTATTTTGGCCAAACACCGAAGGGACAATTTTCTTAATGCTTCCTACAGAGAAAAAGAACATGTTGAGCTAGTGCATACAAACCTTTTTGGTCCAATGAAAACTCAGTCAATAGGAGGAAGCTTTTATTTTTTAACATTCATTGATGATTTTAATAGGAAATCTTGGGTTTATTTCCTCAAGCAAAAATCAGAGACATTTGAAAAATTCAGAGAATTTAAATATTTGACAGAGAAAAATAGTGACATATACATCAAATTATTTAGATCATATCGAGGAGGTGAGTATGACTCCAAATAATTTACATCATATTGCAGGAAACATGGGGTTAAGAGATAATTTACCATAAGATACATTCCACAACAGAATGGAGTAGTTGAAAGGAATAATAAGACAATAATGAATATGGCTAGAAGCATGTTGAAGGCCAAGAATTTGTCAAATGAATACTGGAGTGAGGCAGTGGCATGCTTAATGTATATTTTTAATTTGTCACCAACTAGAAGTTTGGAAAATAAAGTCCCTCGAGAAGCATGGATTGGTATTAAATCAAATGTTTCTCATTTTAAAGTTTTTGGTTGTGTGGCTTATGCACATGTTACTGAAAAGATGAGGAGAAATCTTGACGATAGAAATGAAAAATGCATATTTGTTGGATACAGTAAATAATCTAAAGCATGCAGGCTGTATAATCCTATTACCAAGAAGTTGATAGTAAGCAGAGATGTGAAATTACAATACGATAAATATTGGGATAACCAAACAAGTGAAATGATTGTAGATCATATTCCTTCTATACAGGAAGATAAGCAAGTGGAAGCTACAAGACAACAAGCTTCTCCACCAAGACTTCCAAGATTGCAAGTACAAGGCCAAGGAGAACAAACAGAGCATAGTTCATCTTCTTCTTCTATGAATGATTCAAATCCCACTATAGCAAATTTGAGGAACCAAAAAATAAGAAGCTTGAGAGAAATTTATGAGCATAATGATGATGTGGATCAACAAGAACACTTTGCTATGTTATCCTATCAACCAATATACTTTGAAGAAGCAGTCAAAGAATAAAAATGGGTTGATGCAATGAATGACTAAATTGAAGCAATTAAAAGAAACGACACATGGGATATTGTGGATATTCCTACAGGTAAAACCAACATTGGAGTTAAATGGGTGTACAAGACAAAATTCAATGAGAAAGGAAAAGTAGAAGAGAAAAAAGAAAGACTTGTAGAAAAAGGGTTTGCTCATCAACCCGATACTGACTATGGGGAAACATTTTATCCAGTAGCACGTTTGGATACTATTAGAGCAGGTTTGGTAGTTGCAGCTCAAAACAAATGGCCATTCTATCAAATGGACGTTTAATCAAAATTTATAAATGGCATTTTACAGGAATAATTTTATGTGGATCAGACACCAATATTTTAGATTAAAGGTAAAGAGTACAAAGTGTATAGATTGAAGAAAGCATTGTACGGTTTGAAGAAATATCCAAGAGCTTGGTACAATTGCATTGACTCCTATTTTCTCAACAATGGGTTGAATAGGAGCAACAATAAACCCATACTTTACACCAAAAGAGATAAAAAAGGTAATATTTTGATAGTTTGTCTCTATGTTGATGAAATGATTTATACATGAATTTTTTGTTGAATGAATTCAAAGCAGCCATGCAAAGTGAATTTTATATGATTAATCTCGGTCTTATGAAATATTTTTTGGGAATTGAAGTTGACCAATCTGAAAAGGGAATTTTTATTTGTCCATGAAAATATGCCACAGATATTTTGAAAAGGTTCAAAATGAACAAATGCAAGCTAACAGATACACCAATTGCAACATGTACAAAACTAAGTAAGCAAGATGAAGTAACATCAATTGATTATACTCTATATAAGAGGCTTGTTGGTAGCCTCATGTACCTTATAGCTACGAGGCCAAATATTATGTATGCAGTGAGCTTAATTTTGATATTTATGGAATATCCTAAAATCTCTCATTGGAAAGTTGGAAAAATAATTCTGAGGTATATTGCAGGTACAACAGATTGTGGAATTTGGTATTCCAATTATGAAGATGATGCACTTATTGGATATATAGATAGTGATTTTGCAGGTGGCATTGATGATAGGAAAAATACTTCTTGGTATGAGTTTTTGTTGGTTACAGGTTTAATTTCATGGGCTTCAAAGAAACAACTCATGGTCACAATTTCTTCAACAAAAGCAGAGTATGTAGAAGGAACTTTAGTATCTTTTCATGCAGTGTGTTTGAGAAGGATACTTAGCAATCTTTCACATGAAGAGAAGGAGCCAACTCTTATATTTTGTGACAACAGTTCAAGAATTGCATTATCAAAGAATCATGTGTTTCACCACAAGAGTAAACACATGGGCACTCTCTATCATTGCATTCGAGAGCTTGTTAACGATGGTAGCATCATGCTACAATTTTTGTGGTTCGAAAGAACAATTAGCAGATAACTATACCAAACCATTGGAAAGAAATACTTTTGAATTTCAGAGACAACACTTAGGCATTGTTTGTGCTAATTTTTGTAATGGTTGAAATTAAGGGGGAGTGTTGAATGATGTAATTTCTTCATCTTTACTTGTTTGACTAAAATATATAGATGGATAGGCATATTAATTGCATAGATAAGATAGGTGAATTTGAATTTATTAGGTAGTTGAAGGATGGAGAATTCTAGAGAAATATTTCATCTCATGTATTTTGATTTCAGTTTTCTATGTGAATGTAAAGGAGAGATCAAGAGCTCTATTGTTGTTTGTGTTCATACTCTGCTTTTTTTTTTTCCTGCCTCTGCTTGAACATGAACATAGAAGACCCCATTTGTAGTCATAAAAAGGAGAATCCAAGGCACGCCATCCTTATCAAGAGTTTCTGGAGAAGCTAATTGAAGATCCCTAGTAGAATATTCAATTGCTAACAGAACCTTTGCATAGACTAGATGAGGAGGAAATCCAACTAAATGCACCCATAAAAGTTGCAAATCATGAAAATCCATTGTGAAATCAAGGTATTACCCATAAAAGTTGTAAATATTGGAAATCCATTGAGAAATCAAGGTATGATATCGAAGGAAGGAAAACCAAACCCATATCCTCAAAGCACCAAAGATCCTTCTATTAAGCCAAATTCTAATCTTCCATACTCTTGAATATGAATGAGAAAAATCCTTATTTCAAAAAAGAGATTTTAAACCTTCCAAGAAAAATACAACCCAAGAACATGTGTAAGTGAAAGCTGCATCCTCATAAGAGAGCCTTGTCGGGTATCCCAGTTGGTTGGATCCCCGCTGCCAAGCCATTGGCCCTCTGTCACGAGGTCGTGGGTTCAATTTTTTGGATCTGCCAAAGTTAGGTGCATCGTATTGTGGCCAACTGGATGTTCCCCTTCGGGTTGACTACCGATAACCCTGCTAAGAAAAAAAAAACATATAGACTCCTATCCAAAAGAATCACATAACCTTATATAATATAGGGAGGTCAATGATCTTGCTACCATCCCATACCTCAAGGAAACATTCAGATTGGGACCAAGGATGAAAAATATTACCAAATGTGTCACCATAAACAATCAAGGCACTTCCTTTAGCCCCAAATGTTGCTACAACATCGCTAAAACCCCCACAAAAAATCATAGTGTTCTTGACCTTCATCACACCCACACTACATGGTTGATAAAAACAATTATGAGTAACAAAGAGACATTCAAATCTAGTGGTAGAATTTATATGTTACACATAACAATTTAATATAGCTCACCAAAAACCATAGTGTTCTCGACCCTCATCACACCCACACTACATGGTTGATATTTTTTTTTATGAGTAACAGGGAGACATTCAAAGGTAGTGGTAGAATTTATATCTTACACATAACAATTTAAGATAGTTATGAGAATTGTTAAATTTACATGCAGCAGGGAGAGCCATTCTCCTGGAAGATGGCTAAGACCCTAGAAAAGATCTAGGGCCCCCAGTGCACTCCTGGGGTATGTGGTCTGGGACCAAATTGATAAAGACCCTAGACAAATGTCTAGGGCCCCTGGACTGGGTCCAGGGTAACCATGCCTGGGGCATGGGAGTCTTGGTCTAGGACCAAGCATTTGAAGTCCCTAGATATGTCTAGGGCCCCTG
>JASDQU010237231.1:3307-17057 GCA_032191745.1 Picea mariana | reverse complement strand
TTCGACTTCATCGTTGTTGCATTGAATGATGCTTTGCTAGAGATAGAAGAGAAGAAGAAAGCCAAGCAGGAGGATATGTTCAGTCAGATCAAGGTCTAATTTCAAGAAGTGCAGCAGGCACTACAGTCCAGCCAAGTAGTATCCACTACGCTCCTGATGACAGGAACACCAGAAACAGGAGATGAGCCAGCTCAACTCCACCTGATTGTTGATACGGTTGAAGCTTGCCTTCGATGAGCATAGGTCGAAATAGCACAAGATACCCAGGCTTTGGCACAAGCATAGGGAGCTCTGTTAGAACAATGTAGTAATACATAATGAGAGAAGCTTTCTATGCAAGAGAATTTTGATGAAGAGAAATAAGAGCTACAATAAAAAAGGAAAAGTTGCTCGTTGAGAAACTTCAAGTTAAGGAAAGGGTCAACAAAGCACTTCTCTCTGTGAAAATTGTTGAAGTCCAGACCGAGGACCAATTTCCATAGCAGGTGGCACAATTGGAAGAGTTAATACAGAATCTATAGCAGCGCATCATAGATCTAGAGCTCCACATTGTACCCAAAACCCCTCAAGAGATAAGAGACTAGCGAGAAGCAACTGCTCGCAATGCAGTTGGAATATTAAAAGATATTTCCTTGGAGTACAAGAAGCTAAGTAATCAGAGCACCCAAACATACAAAAACCTTACAGAGAATCTAGAATTGCAGATGCTGGAGTCGCAGCTCCAACAAGCAAAACAACATGCAGATACACTATAGGTACAACTAAAGGCCTTGTCAGCTGTAGACATGATGAAGAGATCACATGAATAATGCACATCTCAGCATCAGGTTCGTATGCTTCAAAGTAAAGTGATGGAAGTCACTCAACGAATTCAACCTGTGTAAGATTAGGCATGCCTATTATTTACAGAGATCTAGAGCCAAGGAGCAGAGGTTGAACAGGTCGTCCTCTCAGCAGAGTAGTGCTTGGAAGGACCGGTGAACGACGCAGTGATCCAGGAGTTCACCGAGCAAGAGGCTACAACAAAGCAACAAGTTGAAGCAGCTCGAGCCAAGCTCAAGGTATTTGAGGTAGACTTGGTCAGATCGAAGTGACTCAGGATGAGTCACAGGTGATTTTTGGGGGCCTATTGGCTCTTGACCAAGTTTTGGAAGTTTCTTGGTCATGTTGACCTATTTGCGACTTTGAAAGCCTGTCGAAGGAGGAGCACAAGACAAAGCAAAGATCACGCGATCTCGAGCCCCTTTTGGGCCCCTTTTTGGGTTTTTGGGATAATGTAATGGGAAAGGGATGTCGTCCAGTGGGTTTACCCATGCTAAGGCCCACTTTTGTAATATATAAATAAGTAGCTAGGCAATGTAATAAGGGTCGATGAGCTAAGTGCTAGAGTAATGGATGAGCTAAGTGCTAGATCCAAGTGATGTGAATGTATGCTAAGTGAAAGTAGGGTTTTTGATGCTTTTTGCATGATTGTAAGAGGCTTGTAGAGACAAGTGCAAGTGGTTGTGAAATATTGTGAAAGGTTGAGTGTTGCATCGCAAGGAAGAAGGATCTAGCGAGATGCACAGATCTTCTTTCCTGTGCGGAGTAAGGATTGTTGAGGCTCTGTGCTATAACTGCTTGAATGAAATAATAGAGAAGAAGAGTTGGTGGATATAGCCCCAGGGTGGGGGTGAACCACGTAAACCCTGTGTCATCTTGCTTTGTGCCTTATCTTTGTGTGTTCATATGTTATATGTTGAGTGCTTGATAGATAGATCTAATGATGCTTAGTGCCAATGATGCGTAGATTGTTAGATCTGATCTATATGTATGTGCTAAGTGCTTGATCTATTAGATTTGGATAATTTGTTGATGCTAAGTGCTTAAATATGGTAAGATCTCTGTGAAGGATGAGAAGCTTTGTTTTACCAATGAAGTAGATAATGATTGAATGTTAAAGAACTAAAGGTGTTGAATGCTTTATTAAGTAGTATAATCACATATCTGTGTCCCAGCTAAGGTTGTAGACACTTGAGTCATGCAACCACCCCTGCCTCTACCTCGGGTGATATTTATATTCTTTGTAGGTGTTGCCGAAAGGGCCGATAGTTAGGGTTTTGTTGGTGCGCTCTTGTAGCCTTGAACCCTAGGTCTGCCCCTATATCAACATGTATAGTATTTGAAGCTTCATTCCATCTACCTATGACGTTGGACGAAATGAATCTTGGGGGTAAATGATGTCATCCTATGGAATTCATGTTGAAGTTAAAGCTGCTAGTTTCTTAAGTTGGGGGCTAAGTACCAGGTCCAAGCATAGTTTTGTTTAGTTTTAATCTTGTGAAAAAATAAAATCTATCCCAAGCATAGTTTTGTTTTGTTTTAAGCTTGCGTAAAAATGAAAACAATCTTGAGCTTAGTCTTTTTTCTTTCTCATGCTCGTAAATCAATGAGAATGTAACCGAGTAAAATTTTATCACTTTTTTCGGACTCGTAAAGGTTATACGAAAAAGGAACCCCCTGGAGTTCCATTTAATCTCTTTTCAAGGTCCCTAAACATGAAAAGATAGTCGAGAAATATTGTTCTTTTCACGCTTGTAAAAGTATTTGAAGAAAATGTTTGATGAGTGGTAGGTTATCTCTTTTTTGGTCGCGTCAGACTAACATACGAAAAAGGGCATTTTGGAGTTTTCTTTAAGTGTTTTTCAGACTCTCTAAAAATGAAAAACCCCTTAGTTTACTTTCTTTGGACTTGTAAAACAAACATCGAAAAGCTCATCTAGGACCAAACCACTCCTTCCTAGGGTTCATGAAATATACTCCTAAGGACTCATCCTAAGGATGAGCTTATAGTTAAAAATTATGTTATCATCCTCAAGCTTGTGTAAAAATAAAGAGGTGCTCGCCATAAATTGTGTGGGAAAATTTGGGAAGGAAATGTGTCTAAACATGTATTCTATGGAAGAGTCACTTTTGAACATGACACCCTTTCAATTGCTTTGTGTATAGGTTGGAAAAACCACTTGTCTCTTGATCATACTCCTTTATAAGATTACAAATTGGTGTTGGATCATGTTGTCATTGATGCCAAAGGTTTGATTGATTAATGTCAAGGGATTGATTGATGCTAAGGGATTGATTTATTGATGATTGATGTCAAATGAACAATGTCTTGTCATAGCATACTAATGTAATATGTATTGTCCTTAATGTGAATGGATAGATGACAAGTGGAATCATAGTCATTTATATGATCCATAGTTGGGTTCATGTAAAGATGAGTCATTATTATCTTATCATTGTTGATAAGGTGTACAAATGGATGAACTCCAAAGTGGTCCCCTTATGGTGAAATCCCTCATGGAAAGACACTTTACGGCTGAGTTATCCTAGAAGTATGGTTGGATAACCCATCCTTAATTATGGAATAATGAGATGAAGATCAGTGAATTTGTCAGTGAAACTATCCTAGATGGATAGTGCTTTCATGCCATTTTCGGTGTTATGTGGAATGTCACATAAATCCTCATGGTTTGAGAGTTATGGCCTTACAAAGTTGGAGAACCCTCATATGTAGGCTTGAAGCCCGAAAAGGTCAAAGAAGTCAAAGAGATTGGAAAGAATAAATTATTATTTAAATGATAAAGTGAAGTGACAAAGTCAAGGAGGATTATTTAAATAATAAAGTGAAGTGACAAAATCAAAGAAGATTATTTAAATGATAAAGTGAGGTGAAAAAGTCAAGGAGGAATAATTAAATTATAAAGTAATGGAGAAATTTCTAGCTATAGGAAGTGGTTAACCCTAAAATGTGGAAAATGGGTTAAGTGACCTAGAATATGCTTCTAAGGAAACTACTTGGAGAGTATAAATAAGAGGCAAGGGTATCTTGTGATAATGAATCTCTTGAGCATGTATTGAAGATATATTCTGATAGAGAGGAGATCTGGAGGATCTCATGGACGCATCAAAGTTACAATAAGTCTGAGATCATGATGGAAAAAGTCTCGAAAGTTCAGAAACCCTAGTTTCTGAGGTATACATAGGCTACAGTGAGCCAGGGTGCATACATATGTGGGATGACTAAGGACATGGCATGTATAGTGGATGAAGTCATGAAGACTTGTGTGTGATATGGTGCCAGACTCTTGAAGACTGGAGCAGGTTCCAGAACTGCATTCTATGGGCTCATATATTCCATAGAAACTCTGGTATGGTTACATTGTTGTCTTGATGGATACTCATGCTTGTTGTTTGTTGAATGATTAAGGCATTATTGGTATGGCTGTTGTGATTTGGTTTGTGTTGGTTGATGGAGTGAGAAAAACTCTTATGATTCAGTAATGATATGATTGTTATAGTATACTAGTTTCTTATACATGATTGAGTAGCATTCATATTGTATGGTTGAGGAGCATGAGTAAGTTGTTGGAGAGATTGGATGTGTTGTGATTGTTTATGCGTCAAATTGGATAGTTAAAGACAGAAGTGAATATGATTGAAGGTTGCAAAAGATCTGAGTGTGTGATGAAAAGAAAACCCTAGTTGCTCATAAGTAATATGCAGGTTGTAGCACAAATTAGCCATGTCCATACGTGAGTTGTACTACTGGTAGGGTGCGTACATACGTGTGTTGCACTACCAACAGGTCGCGTACCTATTGATAGATTGATATATGTTGAGGATTGTTTCCTCATCTCAGTTGGTGTTGAGGATATAAGCTGAGTCTTGCATTATAGATTTGGTGCTCTTGTAGAGTTTTACTCTATTCAGTTGTTGTTGATAACCCAAGGATTGTAGTCCGTAATAAAAATAAAATTGTACATACATCTTGTGTTCTTTGTGTTCCTTGTGCTGATGTTTTTTTGATGATATATTGTTGATATATGTTCACATTTAACTAGTTATAAATGACAGCAATAAGTGATGAGTAAATGGTGACTACTAACTAATGAGTTTTGTGTAAGAGGGAATTATTGGAAAACAGAGCCCTACACTATTCACTCTCCCTCTCAGTGTAGTCGGTGTGTCCAACAATTGGTCTGTGATCCCTATTCTTGAGTCAGTGTTTCAAAGATAGCTTTCATGTCATCAATATGTTCAAATAAAATTTCAACCCATAAATACTTCTATTGCATTGGCCATTGTTGCAGTCCTTAATCCTTCTATTGCATCAGACATCCCTAAGTCGGTCCTGAATCACATGTTACTCTAATCTATTTCAAATATTTTTACTCATTTTGTGTCATTGATGGGGGATACATTAAGGCCCTCCTATGATGAGTCTTTTCCTGTCGACTTCATCTCATTATCCAAGAATTAAAATTAGAAACTAATTAGTACCTTAGAACTTGCATGCCTCAATGGCAGGTTTCCTCACTTTCGGCAGTGGGTTTTCATTATTGACCCATGATCGAAAGATTCTGTCGAGTGTTTGAATTCATCTCATTAATTCACATTCTTTGGATTGTACTAGAGTACCGTGGGGGTCATTGACATTAATGGTGATTTCCCTCGCACTTGTTAACGGTATTCATTAATGACTGGTAATCAAGTGGTTTCCACCATGTTCGACTTCAACACATGTACTCACATGGTTAGATTCATACTATAAAGTGGTGGAGATGAAAACCCTGAATATTTTATGATAGATTCAAGTTGCATTGGAGTATATTCATATTGTACTGTTGCATAGATCCACAGTGTATGTCTCGTGGCTATGTTCAAATTTGAGTCTTTAACACATTGATCCACAATGTATTTTTGGTGGCTATGTTCAGATTTGAGTCATATTGTCATGGATCGACAATGTATGGTTGGTGGCCATGAATTGTCTTACTTGAAATGGATCTTTGCATGTCAACATTTCTTCTTTGAGTCATTTTTATTATGAGTATGGGAATTCCTACCTCAATGATGATATATTAGTGTATTGCATTTCCTTGTTTGTTGGAAGGTTTCCGACCGATGTGTTCCTTGTTCCCTACACACACTCGACAAAGTATTTCAGCTATCACTATGTTCTAACTTCATACTTTGAGGGGCTCACTATTACACATTATTTTCGTCACCCCTATGATCGTTAATGATTTAAACCTATCCTTTGTATTTAGAAGGACCAATGGCCTTAATCCTTGAATAATATTGAAGATACTTTTTCCCAAAGAGATGAAATTATACTTTTCCTTTTTCAAAAACCTTATAAAAATGGATCGTCACACCTTGATTAGTGTTAAAGGTGTGATGATATAGGATTTTCACAAGTTTCACCACAGTGGCCTGCAACGTCGTTGAATTTTTCTTAGTTTTAAGGGTGCAATGAATTTTGTACAAAAGAAAAAGAATGTCTTCTCGATTCTTCTAGAAGAGAATCTTCAAGGGTGAGGTGGCCTCCGATCAGTTTGGATATGAGTCACATCCCTAATCTCATGGGATCATCCTAACCTCTTCACCCTATCCTTTTCATCTCATAAAAGGAGAAGAGTTCTGATGGGAAAATTTAGTTGGTCAGAGCTTAGTTGGAAAGTTCTTGAGTTTTGTAGCTTGGAATTTTTGGAGCTTGTATGTTGGCTTTGAGCTTTGCTTTGTCAAGATAGACTGTTGATCTTAGAATCCGTGGAGTAGAAGTGTGTGGGAATCAAGGCATTGTTGGAAGGAACCTGACAACATCAAGGCATATGGTTGTATCTTTCTTCCACATTCTTTAATACAGTGATATATTTCTTTCCCATAAAATTGGTCTTATTTTATTCTATGATTCCTTGATCACATACATAGGTTTTGTTGAGTATACATTGTTACTTTCAGTTCATTGGCTTGTATATTTTTATAGGTTCATAATCTCATAAGCCTTGAAATGGAGTGAGGATGACACTAGAAAGGACAAACGAAATTTAAAAGGTATGTCATTTATACTTGTTCTCCCATAATATGTTGAAGTAGACATGAACAGGCAGTTCCACAATGTGGCAGCTTAAATTCATACCAGTGAAGACATTTGTCGCACACATAACATCGAGTAGGTACAAGGCCATGTGAAACATGAGAGCTTCTCCCTTTTTCGACGTTTAATCATGCACTACACTTGTGCTCAACTCTTTGGAGATGATTGCTCCCCAGTTGAAACTACTCCCCGAGATAGCCACAGTGTATTCTAGGGGCATCCATGCTTCTGAGAACTTGGAGAAGTCCTTTTCTCCATATAGTCTGCATATTAGAGCCATCAAGTAGATGTATGGCTCTCTTAGGTTTGTTTTACCATACCACCCATTGCTCCCTTTTGTAAATTTCTTGTCTTCCTTCCACCATGAGGCCATCAATTGACTGGTGTCATGGAATTAATACAACTTCACCATAAAGTATTTGTTCAGCCACTCCTCTAGGTCCCTAATCTTGTAATACTTATGAATTTTGTTCGGGAGAAAACATCCGACACACCCTCCATTCTCATCGTTGATCAGAAATTTATGCATGACTGCATGATTAATAAACCAACTCGGGGTATTTATGTATGCGAAAAATGGAGTTTGGTAGGATACCATGTGCAAGCATGACCGTTGAATGTTTGGGAAAACTTGGTCATCTAGCTCACTTACATCTAGGTCACTATGTGGGATAATCTCTGGGTAATCCTCCTAGTTTATTATATTGAATATATCTCCCCATAGTGGGAGCATTATTTTGGATCCAGTGGTTTCTTCTGTATCGCCGAAGACCAAGGGTTGGATGAAATCTTTCTTCGTTGAGGTTTTAATGATTGGATCCACCCTAGGAGCATATTCCAACTGTCTCACAGTACTAGGAGAAGAAACCTCACCAATTTCTGCCTCCTTTATCTTAGGTTCCCTCAGTGAGCGTCTGGTCATTGGCTTTCTTGGAGGAATTTTACCTATAGCTAGAACATAGTTAGACACTGTGTAAAAAACCAAGTGCATATATATAATAAATTATGACCGTCAAATTGATAAAACTTAACACATACCTCTGTTTCATGTTTAACCGAGTTTTGATAGTCTGATAATCAACAAAGTCTTGAAACACTCTCTTTGCTTCTTTCGATGCTCTGGAAATGGAAATTTGTTCACAAAATATAAGTGTTCGAAGTCATTTTCGTGATTTAAAAAGATATGAACTTACCTTGTTTCATGAGCTATTCAATTCAGGATATGACTGGGTTCTACAAAATCTACCACCAGATCTTCATTATGTTTAAAATTAAATTTGATCATAGGTCGACGACACGAGTTCGTGATATAACATTTCCTATCGGTGATTTCAAATTCATGTTGTTCAATCAACGCACAGGGCATCAATGTAAGTGGGGAGAAACATTAACCGGCATATTAAATGATAGAATCTGATCATATCTCATGCTGAAAACATCCCATCGTTTCGCTAATATAGTTGGTGGATCGGGGATCAATGTTTCTCTTTAAACTTCATTTATTGATATCTCCTGGAAAGAGATTCAACACCGATCCATATTTCCGTAAAGAGTTGACGTGGAAAAGTTGGCTTGGAGGTGTGACTAGGACACAGGGAACCTTAAGATGACTCGAGATGAAACTAGATCGTACGAAACCCCTTGTCAACAAAGACACATGGAACTTGAGACCGGTGTCTTTGTTTAATCATGTTATTCAAAATCGAGGGATTTTATTTAGCTAATTGTTCTAATAACATATCCTACCCTGCCGATGCCAGAAATTATCAAGGATTGATGATCGACGATCAAAGGTCATCTTACCCAAGTGATCCCGGATTAACTTTCTCAAAAACTTTATGATCCCGAAAGTGCATCGGGAATTGATGATTTAAGATGTGTCAATGCGGAAATTTTTAATGATTTAGCCCTTTAATATTTCATCGACCCCAAACAAGCGCATCCGTTATCAGATATCGGGGGTTTATCATGGCTCATGTCAACATTTAATCCTCTTGTATTCCACCAACACCAATGGGAATCAACTATCTCTTGAATCTGTGTGGTGAATAACTAACACAAACTTACTCCACCTTTTACCGATGCCGATGGTGCATCAACGATCGATGATTATTGTTACTGTGTGGCCATTTTACCTGCTTGGATTTTTTCGACTCCAAACACAAGCGTGCTTGTCACAATGTTAGTTACAGGTTCTTAGTTAGAATGCCAAGTTCTTTTAGACACAAGGTTCATTTAAAAATAACAAATCCGATTTGATCAATAAGATTCATGAAAACAAAAATAGCCATCCCTCCATATTGAACTCAATTCAGACAGTAAAACAAAAGAAAACAAGTGGTACCCAAAAGTGACAGAATTTCATAAATATTTTAGGGTGTGTTGAGTGCTCAACATACTGCTCTATCTCACTTGACTAGACCATCTTCTCTTTCTAAAGGATAATATCTCAATATTAAATATTCTCTTCAGCCGACTTGCCTTCTAGGGTTATTATCCAATGTTTTACGGTTTCTCTTGCTTCCTAGAATATTCTAGTCTCATCAAAGGTTACACGTAGAGGTTAATACCTCCCTCAACTACCATAATATCAACACTCCCTCCTAGCTAGGGAGGTATTAAAATTAATGTTCTTGAGAAAAAAAAACCATTCAATTGATAGCATCATCATAGCCACACAAGCTATCTCATGATCCTGTAGTTCAACTCATGAGAAACATCATCACTATCAGTATCCTCTGATAGCATCAAATTATTCATCACTTGAAGCCATCCTCCAATATGAGTAATATGGCATGATGTTGAATAAGTCACCCACTCCTCAGAGTGATGTTGAAAGCTATGCCATGCGCTAGAGAGACCAGATGTTGACCTTCCCAACATATGTTGAAAGCTATACCATGGCCTAGAGAGACCATTCCTACACAAATTTCAGTCTAGGACTATTTTCTAATTGAGTCATATGTACCATAGAGATCTGTCTCTACCTATATTCCTTAGAAAATATCGGTCCTAAACCATTTTTCTAATCAGGCCACAATCTATTCCCTAGGAAAATACCAGTCCATGATATGTCCACAAAATGTCAACCCGAACCTTTTTCCATAGAGAGAATTCCTATCCACCAGCAATCTGTTATGTTTGGACCATTCTCTTCCTGGAAAATGTCTATCCACCAACACACTGACTATCCATCTAGCTAGAAATTAAATCCAACACTAGTGGTAGTCTCCATGGAATTCAGATAGTAGTATATTGTTGCTATAATTCCATCCAATAGAGAACAATTGTGTCTATCCATATTAGTATACAACTACTATCCAGTGGTACACAACCACTCCTATTAGCACACTGATACTAACCAGTGACACAAAGTCACTACCAGTGTTTCACATCCACCACAGTAGCATAAAACTGTTTTCCATAGACATGCAGTCTCCACAACAATCATATCATATGATACCAACCTGTATAAACAATATAATCATACAAATTGAGTCATTTGGGCCATTCTTCCACTCACATCTGTGAAATATGGAAGAGAATATACCCTCATAAAGTAAAACATCAGCCATGGGCTATCTGGACTATTATTCCCAAGCATAGAAGAAAAATTGTCCCTAATTTTTGAGACTAGACCATTCACCTAACTGGGCCATTCCTTTGACACTAATCATAGTGCAACCTGGAGAGAATAGGTCCACCCTAGGGAATGCATGTCCCTAATTGTTGAACCTCGGCGATTCAGCTAACTAGGCCATTCCTCTGGCACTAATCATAGTGCAACCTGGAGAGAATGAGTCTTCCCTAGGGAATGATTGTCCAGACCATTTCCTATGGAAACGATTGTCTTGCACCAACCTCCAAAATAGACCATTCTTTGAAATTGATCACAACTATGAACTTTGAAAGAATTACTGTCGAGTGAGGTAGACCATTCTACTTGACCACTACTCAGAGTGACTTCTAAGAAGAATGGATGTCTTAGACCATTCCCCCACACTTGCCACAAGGGGAATCACTCTCTATGGTACATCAAAAATCTATCGGACCATTTTCATTATGAAAATAATTGTTCAATCTAGACCATTTTATGAACTGGAAAATGACTGTCCATCGGAAATCTCGAACCACTTTTCAGACTAGAAAAGAACTGCCCAACCTGGACCATTTTTTGAACTAGAAAATGACTATCCATAAATCAATAAAATATCAGTGCTCCCTCCCAACCTGGGAGTAATCACTTCCTTTTTCAAAAAGGAAGTCATCTCCATGAGCCCCATCTTGTCCCTTAAGTAAAAAAACTTTTCATATTGGTCAAAGGCTTTACCAAAATATCTGTTATATGCTCATCTGTGGAGATATACTAGAGAACCACTTCATCCATCTGGACTTTATCACAGAGAATATAATGTTTGATCTCAATGTGCTTCGAACTGTCATGGAACATTGGGTTATATGAAAGCTGAACATAGCTATGATCATCACAATATATTATGGTCGAATTCAACACCTGATCAAATATCCCATGAACAAACGTGTTGATCCACACTGCTTTTGTACAAGCATCACAACCTGCAATATACTATGTTTCTGCAATGATGAGTGAAACCAACTTCTATATCCCGCTATCCCATGACATCGTGGAAAATATCAAACTGAAACATATCCAAGTATCACTTCTTATGTCATATTCACTCCCTACCAAATCCATGCAACTATATATCATAGCTCAAATCTCCCACAAGGAAAATATCTGACTGATTATTCTCCAAATACATTAACGATCCAATCAATTGTCAATATAGAGATGGGTCTACTAGATCAGAGTCTCTCATATTCTTTATATCTGTCATCATGGGAGTTTTCCATGGATTTTCAATCCATCATCCCAGACTTATGAAGAACCACTTCAATATACTTCCTCTGTCATAGGAATTTTTCACCACGCTTTTGTTATACATGAGAGGATCTGAACCAAGTTTGCTTGAATCCATACAAGCTTTTATTCCATCTGCATACAAGGGTCTCTTTCTGGTATACCTCAAAACCTTGAGGTTTCTCTACATATGTTTTTTTTCAATTACTCTATTGAGAAGACAAATATTTACATTCATCTGATGTAAACTCCATTTTCATGAGATATAATGGCTCGGGTAGAGGTATGTTTGGTTACTGGAATAAGTTATCATGATAGTATTCTCCCTCCTTCTGGTAGAACCCTCTATCCCTTAGTCTTTCCATATATTTATCAATGCTCAAGTCTTTTTCACAATTTCTCACATACATTGTTCTTCATCACTACTTCCTTCCATTCCTTTTGCTTGACTGATTCAAGTGGATTCAAACTGGTTCAATTGATTATTCTAAATTTTTCTTTCTTTCTTGGAATAGTCATCTTCTTCCTCATGTTTTTCTTCAATGTTGGAGTCCATGGAATATTATATAGATTACATTCCCTTCTTTCTTGAAGGCTCCAACCTTCTGTCATAGGAACATAAATCTAGATGGGAAACCAAGGATATTCAAATCTTGTTTTCGAAGAAGAATTCTTCTAGAGTCAAGATAAACACGCGTTTCTTATCATGGTTGCTACTTCCAATGAAGAACATGGACAGATACTTCATGGTATTCACAGATTCTTTAATGGATCATATCATTTGGGATTAGCTCCCTCCTAATCCCAACTTCATTCCTGAATGAGAAATATGAATGCTCTTCTTTTGGAATTCTTTGATCAACTTTCTCCATCTGAAAGAGTCCATGCTTATGTCTACTGCATCTCTCTTTGCTTTCTGCAATGTGTCACAATCTTTTTTTGGTTTCCCTTTGATTCTTGAATTCCTTCGAGTCTGACTCATCTAGCTCTCTTTAAGTTTGTTTCCCTATTCTGATTTCTTCCCATATGGCAGTTGTGTCATCCTCATAAAATTCTTCTATGACAAATTTCGCAAGGATTGTTCATTAAACATAGTTGAAAAGGGTACCTTCCCAGAACAAGAATAACAAGAGAAAAAAAGAAATATCTATCTAGAGGAGATGTTAGTTCAACTTATGAACAAGTAAAATAAGAACATAAATCAATAGTATTCATATGCAGTCGAATATTTAATGCACCTATCAATAACATAATATTTCAAAGACCGCTTTCACAAATTTTACTGTAGCAAGTATCACCCTTGATATACACAAATTTGAAGCTTAACAATTTAATCAAACTTGGAACCTAAAGCCTCAACTGCTATGGACAGGGATGATTTTAAGGACGGAAATTTATTTTAAAATATAAAAACCTTAGCGAATCTTACTAATCCTTCATATGCCAACTATAAATGATTGGCGATATTTTCGTAAAAATATTCAAATTTCTAAGGATTTTATATTTTTAAGGTAAAATATTTTTATCCTATAGAATTTGGGTGAATCATTTTTAAAATAGCGAATCTCATTTTTGGAAAAACCATAGAAAATTAGCCCATGAGCAAAATTTATCCCCTAAAATCATCCCTGGTTATGGAGGGTGCGCTTGTTCCTCTGAATGCACTAAATCCAATATTACAACTTGGACAAGGTCTCTAATACTTTCCTGCAAACACACTCATTTTTTGTTAGATGATATAACTTAGAAAACATATACAAGTAAATACCTTTGAAACCTTGTAGCATCGTCCAACTTGTTTTCCAATCTTAAACTAGATACCGTCTTAAAAAGCACAGATTAGAAACTCAATCAAAAGACTCAATGATAAGAACAAGATAGAAACTCTAAAATTTCAACTTTGACTACAAAATCAATTTTCACCAAAAGTCAACATTTTTTATTTGACT
>JASDQU010237230.1:0-16955 GCA_032191745.1 Picea mariana | reverse complement strand
GAGAGTAGTAGAGGGGGGGAGAGAGAATGAATTGATAAAATAATAGCCACTTCTATTTTTATGCATATATTTTTTATAACAAATAAAGAAAACTATAAATACCCACCGACCTTCTCTACCTTGGTCATTGTTTTCCCTATGACTCCATTAGTTATGAAATTTTTTGATATATTTTTTTTCTTTGTGCACATATCCTTGTCAATCTTCCAAACATATGAAATATCAAAGGGGAAAAATAAAAATCCACAAGAAGAGAAAACAAATGGAAAAATGAAAAGCATACTTAATGGGAAAACATATTAATATAAATCAAAGCAACATAAATGATACATGTAACAAAGACAAGCATGGCCATGCTAAACACAAATAAAAAAAACATACTAACTTAAATCCATACCTTCCTCTCTTCCTCCTTTATATTTTTGTCACCATTAGACTCTCTTCTTGCAGTCGTAAAAATACAAACTTCTCTTCTCTATTCCCTACTCTAATAATCATTCTACCTATTCTCTATCTTATTATGTCTCCTAGATTTCAGACTTCATATTTAATTAATTTTGATTTTGATAACTAATTTTTTTGTCACACAAACCCATTACCATCATTTTCATTTTTAATGGTCAGAGAGAGAGGGGGGGTAGAGAGAGAGAGTGTGTGATACTGACAATGACAAGAGAGAGAAAGAGAGATGAAAAAAATGAGTAGAGAGAGAGGGGGGGTGTTATGAACCAAATTATTAAGATATCATAAGAGAAAATAAGTACACACCATGTACAAAATTTGAGCATGGATAAGAACTCCAAGATAGATAATTTATAAAATAACTTCTTAAAGAATAGGAGAACCTCCTTCAAATATCCAATTACATTCATACATAACAATTCACATCTCTGCAATAATTCATACATGGTCTCCATATATACCTATTCACACACTACACATGAGTCCCCTTTACTATTATGCTGACCCTATTAAATATATAGATAAACATTACATGTACATTTATACCCATACATTCCCCCACTTGGGGTCATATCATATATATTTAACCCCATATGTGCCCCCCTTGGGTCATGATACAGTACCCTCATTCAAAAATATTTGTCCTCAAATATTTGCAATTAAAAGCTTCTCCTGTGATGAAACCAAGTAATATGATTTTATTGTGTTACTTCTTTCTTCATTCCATTGATGATGATCCATCCATCCAATATCAATTCTTTCTGGTCTTAATCCTTAGTGGCTAGTTGTTCCATAATTTGATTTCTTTTGATTTCATCTATTGCTGTTGTAAATTATCCAATTTTAAGTGGTTTTTGGCCTATGATAATAACTTGTTGAAAATTTCTTTTGTGATTCCTTTTTCTATGAATATTGACAATTATTCCATCTTCTTTCTTGATAAAGTTGATATCGAACTTCTTGTCTTCCTTGAAATCTTTCCTGGTAATGAAGGTGTCAATATGGTTTCAGATTTTACGGTTTTCCTTCACTATGCATATGCATTTCATCTATATTCATATTGAAGAGAATGAAATCCTATATCCTTGTTTCTTGGTATTTGATTTCTCTATCCTTGGATATAATACCATCATATTGAACGAGAACATTCTCTAGTTGAAGTTCAACTTCTTCAAGAATCTTCTGGAGAAATTCTTGAATCTTATCTTCTTTATCCTTTTGAAGCTGCAATGTGACCCCATCTATCAAAATATGACATCCTTATTCAATTATATATTGCATTTCTAATTTTACCCCATAAGTATTTAGGAATTCCTCAACCTTCTTGTGAATTTCCTCTTCAAGTCTTTTGGTAGTTTCGTCATCTAATATCTTTTTTTTTCTCTTAACTTCATCCAATAGTTTTCTATTATGTTTTTGTAATCTACATATTTCTTCATCTTTCATTTTCAATTCTTCCTTTGAATTATCCTTTTTCCATTTTTCCTTGCTACTCAGATTTTATTTCTTTTATTTCTTAACCTCCTTAATGAGTGAGTCATTTAGGGATTAAATCTTAACAATCACATCATTTTTCCTTGTAATATATTTTGTCATCTATTCATTATACTTTTGCAATCTGGAGATATTTTTTTTTATTTCTTTAATTCCACTTGAGATTTATGCATCTCCTTTTTAATCCTTGATCCATTTATTTGAGAAGAGTTCTTCAAATTTTTCCCATGTGTAGTAGAGTCTAGTATCTTCATCAAAGATATTCCACCACTTAGAAGCTTCTCCCTTAAAAGTAAAATCCACCAAACAAGAACTTGAAAATTAATTCTTTATCATCCTCAACCATTCCTCGGGATTGATTTCATCTTTATTTTTATCTCCACAAAATCTAGATATTTCCATTGATCCTTAATTGTGGTATAACACAAACTTACAACTTCAATATATTAGGAATAATGATCTCAAATATTTATAATCTATTTTCTAACCAAAAAAATTATTCTTTTTGTTTCCAATGTATTTTGAATAAACTCAATAGGACATCCCAATCAAAAGTTATGATAGTTTTAAGTGTACTTACCTTTGAAAACCCTGATTTGGAGTTCTTCCTTATGGAAAACCTTCCTTCTAATGTATTTATGAAATTTTGGCCCTCACAAGTATGAAATTTCAGCTTATAGTAATCTGATATCTCATCTCTGCAATGCCACGGGTCTGACTAAATTTTGATGTGCCAAGTGAAAATTATGGTAACTTTTCTAGACCTTATTGATTTTTGGCCATTTCTGGAGAGAAAACATGTACACCATACCACATGTCATATATTTAATACTTGACAAACTTTTCAATTACCTCCTAATTAATTTAGTAAGAAACTAAAAAAATGTACATTTAATTATCAATCTGAGGTCGTATTACAATTATGAACTATCATGCATCATATATGAAAGTATAATGTTGTAATTTATAATGAGTTGTAGTACTTTTGAATGATTGTCATAAAGAAAGATACCAAAATAATTTATTAAGTCATCGAATTAGACTACGCCAATTTCACATTTTCAAAATTAAAAGAACATATTGTAGGAAGGTAAAGGACACACTTTCAGGAAAGTATATCACACTTGCAGAAAAGTAAATCTCTCTTGTAGGAAATTAAATCACACTTGCGGAAAATTAAATCACTCTTGCAGGAAATTAAATCACAATTGCGGAAAAGTAAATCACTCTTGCAGGAAAGTAAATCACTCTTGCAGGAAAGTAAATCACACTTTTGGAAAATTAAATCACTCTTGCAGGAAAGTAAATCACTTGCATAAACGTAAAGGTGACTTATCCAATTATTAAATTGATCTTGATTATCGTGATAGCTATGTTATGGCTTATGTAACCAAGATTATAAGAATCAAACCACATTGTGCATGTAAATAGGGAAAATAAGTTATCTGAATGAGAAAACCACACAATTTTCAATTACAAAACTATATGCAGAGTTGTAGTAGTGAGAGTTGCAACAACAAGAGTTACAAAAAAACGAGTTATAGAAACCAAAATTGCATTAATTAAGAAACAAAATTAAATAGTGAAATTGTTGGAAATAAATGAGAATGAATAAAAGATGTTACTGCTACACTTTAACCAATCAAAATACAAGGTTATGAATTATTAGCATAATAGTCATGAATCACTACCCTACAATAATAGTGTTTATAAATCAAAATCTACAGTAATGGAGAACAACAAGATGTTAATGAAGGAATTAATGGAAATAAATTAGAAGATATAAATGAAACTATAACTACTTCTACAAACTATAGGAGATACAAACAATATTGAGATAAGGAGGGGGGCCTACCTCCTTAGAAGAGGTATTGGTCTAAGAATACAGTAGATTCTCAAAAACTTAACACACCATCAATTGGACAACAATAAAAAAAAACATTTATTACATGAAAA
Source organism: Picea mariana (assembly GCA_032191745.1). Taxonomy (NCBI): domain Eukaryota; kingdom Viridiplantae; phylum Streptophyta; class Pinopsida; order Pinales; family Pinaceae; genus Picea; species Picea mariana. The sequence continues at coordinate 13,043 of JASDQU010237230.1, read as the reverse complement.
GATGTGGCTCAATACAACTCTGTTTTATAAATAGTCTATTGATTTTCCTTCTTCCATGGGCTCAGAGAGAACGAGATTATTTATACAAAATGACTTTTTCCTAAATGAGATAAAAAAAATAAATGGACATCCATGAGAATCGGGTTGTCTCATCTTGATACATCGTATTTTCCAAAAGAGGGAAAAATCAGGTGTGTGTTGACTAAAATCGATCACGACAGGTGGTGGTTGAGTTGTCCTTTCAATTTTGGCACCAATTCCCCTTGTCATGTTTCTGAGTGGTTGTTGGTTGAATATCCTATCCCTAGTGACAATTGTTTGGTTGACCAATGAGTTGTTTCAAATTTGCAACAATATAATTTGGTGAGAGTTGCAACACTAGGAGTTGTGGAAAGAGTGTACAGTGAGAGTTGCAACACTCAGAGTCACAGCAGTGGGAGTTGCACAAATGACCAAATTCATAGCACTAGGAGTTGCACCAACGAGAGTTGAAAAAATGACTAGAGTTATAGTAGCTACACTTGAATAGGAATTGTGTGTTTCATGTTGAAAGGTACTTGTGCATCTTTGTTCATGTAAGAATTGTTAGCATGAAAGGTAATAATCTGTTGAAAAATGCATATGAATAAGTACTGAAATAGTATATTGCATGAGTTATTATACCTTGAACAAAATGTACCGTGTCTATGGAAAGTGTATAAATATGGAAATGGCAATGAGAAAAATGTCTGAAAAAAGTATTGGACATGTGCTAAAAATATCTCAATTTGAGCACCCCTCATCACCCCCAACTGAAATTGTTGCATGTTCTTATGCAACCAAACAATCATGTTTATTATGAGAGGGTGAAACATCCTTTGAGATGGTTGTTTCCATGATATGTGTGCCCTTCCTTAGGAGTAGAATCTTCTTCCTTATCTTGATATCCTTCCAAAATTGCAACAAAAACTTCACCTAAAGTTGGCCTTGTTGGTTCTTATGTAAAAATAGTGTCCTTGTCTTCTTGTTCTTGCATTGTTTATCTATCCTGTGCTTTTTATGTTGTTTTTGGTGTATCAATAGAGAGGCTGGACTCTACTATTTTTAATGTAATAGTAAGGAAATTGGTCGGTTTTGGTTCTTATATGATAGTAGGGAAATTGGCCTCTATTGGTTCATGTGTAACAGTAGGGTGATGGGCCTATGTTGGTTCTTGTATAACATTAGGGAAATTGGCCTCTGCTAGTTCTTGTTTGATAGCAGGGAAATGGGTCTCTTTTGGTTCTTTTGTAATAACAAGGAAATGGGCCTATTATGGTTCTTTTGTAACAATAGGGAAATTATCTTCTGTGGAAGTGGGGTGTGTATCCTTTATTAGCTAAGTAGGGTGACTATCCTCTATTGGTTTAGTAGGGAGAGTGCCCTATGTTGGTTAAATAAGGTGAGTTCCCTCTACTGGTGCAACAAGGTGGATATCCTCTATCGTTGCAGTAGGGTCGATGTATTTTAGTATTTCAGTAGGGGAGGTTCCTTCTACAGGTTCAATTGGTTGAATGGCATCTGAGACAGGGGAGGGGTCTATTGATGGTGTAGAAGGGTAAGTCACCTATGCTGGTTCAATAAATTGGTTGGCTTCTAGGAAAACAAGGTGAATGTCCACTACTAGTGCAACAAAGTGACTCTCGTTGGTGGTTTTTGTTTCTTGGGAAAGATGATATAGCCCATCCAATATCTTCCACATCATAATCTCATCCTTTAACAATTTCACTGAGGTCTAAAGCCTCTTGTTATTTTTTTGAAGCACAAACTACTTTCCTAAAAGTGTCAAATACAAGGGAGCAAGCAAAGGGGTACTTACTCATTTTTCTTGGCTCTAGTGTAGTGATGGCCTCATTTTATTTTTTATTTGCAGCGTATTCATTATCGATGTAGGCCTCCATAATTGCAGTAAGACCCTCTCCTAGGTTTTCCTTTTTGGTTCTGTGTAACAAGATTGGCTACCCCTATTTCTTAATCAGTTTTGTTAGTCCTTGAGACAACCTCCTTGATTGCTAAGGATATCAGTGTCAATGAATTCAACAATTGGGTATTTGTTTGTCTGGATGGAGGGGAGAAAAGTAAGATTATCTAACTATGTTTTCAAATAAAATTTAGGAGGAAAGTTTCCAGGTTTAGAGATTATGCCAAAGATCAGGGAGCTGAGAAAATAGAACTAAACTAGAGATTTTAAGTAACTATTGGCATATGAAAAATAAGAAATAAGTAGGTAAATCAAATGAACCAACTAGAACCAGCTGTTACATGTAGTTATAGTTGAACACTTAACTGGAAGAATAATTCATAATTCATAAAAACTGAAATCTTTATGAAATTTCACTCATGAACACAGTATATAATTTCATGCTTTTGCAGAGAGGCATTCAATACAAAAGATAATAACAAATATAACTGGAGATAATAGTGAAATTTTATAATAGATAGAAGAAAGATGTACACAGATATAGAATTCAACTCAAAACTTGATCAAAATCCAAGTGATGATCACAAACTGCAAAGTTCAGATTTGTCCCTTTCCAATATTAAATTAAGCACTCAAACTCAAACTCACACTCTCCAACCCTTCATTACATTTTATTCATTAGATATATAGACTTTGAAAAGTATTTTTTCATATCCAAAATAAAGGATCAACAATAATTACACCAGATAGATTGGAGAATATCTCTACTTTATATCTGGAAAGATACCAATGCCACAAATATAGCAGATTGGTTGGAGATTCAAAATTTATGAAGGTGCTAATCAAATTTGTTTTGACAACTCAAAACTTGATCCAATTAAGGCAAATGGGGCTGATATACATTGAAGGAGCTTTACCTTGACTTGGAAGATCTTCGAAATAAATTAGAAAGTTTCCAGCCTCAAAATCTATAAGCTCTGCTTTTTCTGCATATACATGTATTTCGGTAGCATTTTTAATTTAAATTATTAATAATCACTACCAAAACATTGATCATGGGATTTTAAAATAAAATCTCATACTACAAAATCTAATCCTTCTCTTCGAGTCTAATGTGTTCAGCATGCTAACCCATAAGTTGGAAAAAGCTTCAATTAACACTTTCATATTGTACTTCACGAGAAAGGTGAATGTTGTCTATTTTTATAAAACATGTTTTATGGTAGTGTTTTTTAATTAAAAACACCCATGTCTACTACAGAAAACATATTGCACTGAGAATTGTTTTTAAAATAACTAGGGTTTGGACCCTCCAAAACTGTAACAAAGCATCTTTCAAAACATATCCAAGATTTAAACATAATTAACCTGCCTGTATATTTTTTAATTTAGCTGATAACTTTTTCTTCAATATTGGTTTGATCAAAATGAAATTTTAGGGCCATTGTTATTTTCAAACTTGTTGTGCAGTCTCTGAAAACATGTTTGTTATTTCTTGACTTCCCCTTCTTTCATGATGTCATCTTGATCTCATTTCTCTATATTTCTTGCAAAACTTAAAGATCAACTGATAGTATTTTCTATCTTTATTCATCAAAACCTTGTTCTTTTCCTTAAGTTGGTCTTTCCTCCTATTAATATTTTCTAGTCGAACTTTGAGGGTAGCAATTTTTTCCTTCAAAAATCTATCCAACACTCTATATTCCTTCAGGATCTCTTTCCAAGTCTGCACCTTGGATTTCTTTATCCTAACTATTCTTTTGTCATCAGGATCATCCACACAATCAATTCTCCTTTTTTATTTGCTTGATGATGCTTCAACTTGATTAGGGGATATAGTTCTCTTGCCCTTAATCTACCCCTTCTTTTTACTAAAGGGGATTTTAGGATTCTCTCCATATTCATTATCAAAGTCTTCCCAGAACATGAAAAATTTCCAATTTCGTTATCTCTTCTTCAATTCCTCCACAATGAGTAATTTGATTAGCCCTAAATGAAAAATCTTGGTTATTTCTTTTTCAGTGTTGAATTTGACTTTCTTAGCCATTTTTGTGAGGAGTTTCCATAAGAAATAAGGAAGTTTCAAAGGTTTTTCACCTATGAAATGTTTTAGAAATCTTATGTGATATAAATAGGTTGAGTTATACATGCCTTCTCATGTTAGACACATTTGAATAAGTATCAAAAACTCATTCCATTCTTTTCTAATGAATGTCATGTAAACACTTTTGGTCCAATCACAATTTTGGTGTTCCTCCTTAAGAAACCTGTTAAATGCCATGTCATGTGCAGGGTGTTTCTTGAACCAGTGCTCTCTATCTGTTGGTATCTCACTGGCTCTAGATATAGTCTTTTCATTAACATGCACCAAGAGGAAACCTAGGTGGGCATTTTCCCCATCATAGCGCTCTACAAAAGCTTGAACAACCTGATAGTTGTAACCATGTGCACTTTGAAAACACTTGTTGCATCCGAAGAGCTCAAAATAAAAAACACAATAGTGTTCTTTATCAAACAATTTTGAACCAAATTTCTCATTCATTTCCACCTTGCTTGAAGCTTTTGTAATATTGTTTTCCACACTTCCTGGGGTTTCCATGATATGCCTTCTGAAATGGACGAAACCCTCACTAAATTACCAAAACGATTCCCAAGAACCAGAAATAATCTTCAATGTAAAAATACAACAAGGTCTTCTTATGTTTAATGAGAACTCAAGGGTTGGCCCTTGTTCAAAATCCCCTGCTTCCTTTTTCTTTTCTTTAGTGAAAATATTACCCTGCAAAATAAAACCTACAACCCGACCCTATTCTAGAAAGAACATTTTTGTAGGTTAATTTATAAAAAGCAATGGTAAATGAATGGTGAGGTGATAAAGATTACAACTTTTACAAATCGGGGTTTCTTTCTCGGTGAACAGGAAAAACCAAAATATTAGGGATTATGGTGGAGCATGTAGGCAGTAAGAGTGATGATGGAGGGATACAATATGTGAAGAATAATGATGGATTTACTTTACATCTAAGAATTTGACCTGATAGGTGTTCAATATTTAAAATTTGAAAAGCACGGGCTTGGGACCAATTTTTGTTTTTTATAATATTTATTTAATTTTACACAGAAGTTTTGGTAGCGCGAAGGGTATTCCTTATGCGAAAACAATGCCAAAATATCACTTTCATACCAAGGATATAAATTTATCATGAATGTCCCAAAAAAACCTAACATGTCTTAAAATACTCAAAAGACCTCAAAGAGAAACCTTATCAAACCTATGTGCAAACATTTGGCTCAAACTGCGGGATGATGTCCTCCATGTGAGGAATCAAGAACACGTAGACCAGATTCTTTATCCATTGGTATTTATGGAGTCTTTATTCATATTATTATAATAAAATAAATAAAACATATCAGATATTTAAAATGATGATGACTTACTCACATGTTCAACAAAATTAATGTTTAAGGAAGTGACCATTGGCAAGGCCACCTCTTAGATCATCTTCAAGATTTTGGAGAATGAAAGTATTGTTATCCAAGGTTTCTGTAACTCTGAAAGGGCCAAACCATAACTTATCAAAATTTCCATGTTGTTCATTATTTTCCTTACTGGCATCCCATCCAAGAAAAAGATCACCTGGAAGGAACTTATCTATTTTAGTTTTCTTGTCAAAAATAGATTTGACCTTACTCTGATAGTCCCGTTGTTTTTACTGTAACAAATCCCTTTTTTCCTGCAACTGAATGAGTTGACATACCCTCCTATGAATTTCATTTGGATCTCTAAGCTCATCCTGTAAAAATTTCATCATCAGTATTCCAAGTTGAATCAGAATAATAGCCTCAATACCATATACCAGCTGAAAAGGAGATGTTCCAATTGACTTCTTTAAGCTGATCCAATCTTCCCAGAGTGAAAATTTAAGATTTTTTTCCCATGAATTTTTATTTTTTGTCAATAATTTATTTATTATCCTAACTAGGCTCTTATTTTATGACTCAGCCAATCCATTTCCTTATGTGTAATAGGTTGTAAAATGCCCCAATTGAATATTTTATTTGATGCAAAAATAAACCATTATCTTTGACTTAAAGGAAACTGTGTTGTCAGTGATTATTTTCTTTGGACAACCAAACCTGGCTAAAATATGTTCTTCAAGGAAATTTATGATGACTTTATCAGTAGCATTTCTGGTTGGAATTTCCTCAATCCACTTAGTAAAATAATCATTGTTTGTTAGAATCCACTAATGTTGACCACTTGAATGATGGTGAATTTCACCTATAAAATCCAACCCCCATTGTTGGAAAGGTCCATTTACATAGATTGTATTTAGATTTAAATAAAGCAATTCACCTTTTCTTGCAAACATCTCAGATTTAGTGCATGCCTCGACCTTAGTGAAAACGTCAGAAAAAATAGAAGGTCAATAAAAACCAACTCTTAATATTTTATAAATTGTTGCTCTCCAATTATGATGGCCACCACACAGTCCCTTATGAAATTCATCCAAGACCTCCTAAGACTCTTTTTCATCCAAAAATCTAAGAAACACACCTTCGGGATCTCTCCAAAACATATTTTTATAAATGATGAAAAATTTAACAACTTTAAGCTTCAAGGATTTGAATTTGGTTTTATCAAGGTCTTGGGGACACTCAATATTTTACAGGAAATACACAATGTGACAATACTAGGGAGAAGAAACAAATTTCTAATGTACCTGTAAATTGGTTTCAGCAGCTTGAAACCCAAAAATAGCTGACTATGGTTGAATTGGTCCCATCCAAAGTGCTTTACAATTACTCTCTATGAGAATGTTAGCTAGTCCCTATCCTTAACCAACTTAGTAGGTATAATTTCAAGATCATATTCAATAATTTCGGTTATGCATCTTCTTATTTTACCATCATTGTCTAGTTGCATCAGGATATCTTTGGCTGAGATGGAAGGTACATATTCTATTGTCTTGGAATGAAATATGTAAGTTCTGAGTTCCTTCAAAGCCTTTACCAATGAAAATGCTTGTTTATCCATTATATTGTATTTAAGCTTTGCATCTCGTAGAGATCGACTGAAGAAATAAATAGGTTGTTCATATCCTTATTTATTTTCTATACTAGGACTGTTGCAATTGTATCTTCAGAGGTAAAATAGAAGGTAAGGAAATCCTTTGAATAATCAGGTTTGATGAGGACTAGAGCCTCGATTAAGGCTTTCTTAATATCTTCAAAATATTTCCTAGACTCATGATCCCATTTAATCTATTTTTTCTTTTCTCAACATGATTGTGATAAGCTCTACAATCTCAACAAAATTTGAAATGAAATGTCTTGGGAAATTTATCTTACCTAGGAAAGACCTCACTTCTCTTTTGTTCCTTGGAATGTTGATTTTTTCAATGGCCTCGACACGTGTTGGATCAATCATGATACCTTTTGGAGATACTATATGTCCCAAAAGCTTACCTTCCTTCATGGAAAAATGATTTTTTTTTGGATTGAGGGAGAAACCAAACGTCCTTCATTTCTGAAATGCTAATTTTAAATGATGGAAGTGTTTACGATAAGATTTAGAAAACACTGTGATATCATCTAGATATGTGAAAATAAATTTTTCTGTCTCTCCAACAAATTTTATATTCCATTGCACGTTGAAAGGTAGCTACCGCATTCATTAGTCCAAATGGCATCCTAGAATACATGAATGTACCCCAAGGAGTGATAAAGTAAGTTTTTTCTTAGTCTTATTCTTGAAAAACAATATTATTATGGCCCGAGAATCCATCAATCATGGATATCCTTTGAGCCCCTACTACCTTCTATAATATAGGATCCATTTTGGGTAGCGGATAATTATCCTTATTTAAACATCTATTCATGTTTCTGAAGTCTACACACAATCAGATCTGTCCATTCTTCTTCCTTACCAAAACCAAGTTAGCCACCCACTCAAAATATCTGCGAGGCACAATTATTTTGGCATCTAGCAATTTCTTAATCTCTTTCTTGATCATGGGAAGAAGTAAATGATTCATATGTCGAAGCTTCTGTTTAAACGGATTTGTCTTGTTTTTCAATGGAATCCTTTGTTGAATTATTTATGTATCACAGATCCTTAAATCCTTATAGGTCCATGCAAAAACATCAGAGAATTCTCTAAGCAAATCAAAATACTTGCTCTTTTGTTCCTATGACAAATATTTTGACAATTTGACAAATAAAGGATTAGCTTATGTGCCTATGTTACAATCTTCTACTTCCTATTATAAATGTTGAATGGATGGTTTTACAAGCACACCATTATTTTCAAACAACCTTTCCAGAGGTACCATTCCTTTTGGAATATGATTACTTTTCAGTTAAATAAGAGATGATTGGCAATCTTTTTCTCAAAATTCTCATCAGATGATCCTGGAATAGTTTCCAATATTTTATGTTGTCTAGAACTGAATGCCTATGCTTTATTTCAATTTCGTATCAGATTTTTGGGTTGAGAGTCACTTTAAATCCACTGGAAGTCAATGCTAAATAATCTGCAACTTGATTTTCATCCCTACGAATGTAAGTAATATTTAATACTAGGAATAATTGTTCGACGATGTACAATACCTCATTTTGGTACACCCTAAGATTTTGTTTCTTTGTTTTATAGCTTCGTCAGATCTGACAAACCACAAGTTCTCAATAACCAAAAATGCATATCTTTGAGATACCCATATCCTTTGTAGCCTTCGGTCCAAGAATCAAGGCCTCATATTTAGAAATATTATTTGTTGTCTCAAATTCAAGTTTTTAACACAAGGAAATTGATTCATTAGTAGGAGAAACAAACAATACACTAGCCCCTGAACCATCTCGAGAAGATGCCCCATCAAAACACATCTTCCACAAATGATCATTTCTATTATTGTATTTATTATCAAAGATCTTATTCAGATTTGTTGCACTATTGAACATATCATCAATGATGTGAAGAATAGAGGACCCCAAACCTTCATCAACAATGTAAATTGAGTGATTAGTTGGATTTTGGTCATCACTTATAATGTATGCTAATTTCCTCTCCCTGTATAACCTTTTATGTTCACCCCCAAATACTGGAATAACAACATATGAAAATTCCATATGTAATGTTCCCCCTACTTTCTTTTACCATGACCTGCATAGAATCATTCCAAATTTGGGTGGGACGTCTACTGCTACAATGTCCATTAGCACACTTTTCATTGGCATCTAAAACAAAGTGACTGTTAAATATTTAATCAATCCCAAACACTTGAACTTTATGGAATCAAAGGAATAGAGATCATGATATGTTTTAGTAATTTTCATCCCAATTTCATCCATGACAACTTTAGGCATCAGGTTGTGAGATGCTCCTGAATCTAGCAGATAATTGTGTAAAATTTTTCCATGAACGTTTAATGAAATATAAAATGGAGGAACATATTCATCATTGTCTTCTATAAGAGGTCCTAGTGTGATAATTGGTTTTTTATCCTATAAATTAATAGTGTCTGAAGGGACAACAGATGAATGAGGCTACAAAATATTCAATATTGACTCTCTAAAAGGATGATTTTTTATCAATTCAATAAGAGGAACCGATACCTTTAACTTATTAATCTCATTTTAAATATCAAAAGAAGAAAATTGTTTTACGATTTCTCTTACCTTTGGAGCAGCTGGTTTAACAACATGTTTATTAGGTTGTTTTTTTTATTCCTTAACAAGACCAGGCTTTACTAAAGCTTTAGGCCTCATGTTTTGAGTAGGAGAATCATGTTTTGAACTCAGATTATACTTATTTTTTGCTTCATCTTGATAAACCTCTTCTCCTCCAAAATCTCCCCGATTTTGATCATTTTTTAAAAATTCTTCATATTCATTCTAGGTGAGGTAAGTAGACATTTTTTCACTTTCAAGACAATGGATCTCCTGGTCACCCTCCTCATCTTGAACATATGGTTCTTCCTCAGCTTCTTCTAGGTTATTCTGAAAAGTTGGCAGACATTTTTTATCTTCTGTGTTTATTTTATCTCTTTGAAGAATTTGAGGTTGATAATTATGTCTTCTATTTTGATTATAATTTTTGTACCCACCTTTCTGAGTTGGTCTATTTGGTTGCTTCCCTTCCAATTTGAACTTAGGAAGTTACGAGGTCATATTTTAAAGCATCTTTGTCATTTAATCACTTGGGATCAAATTTTGGAACATGAGAGGGAGATGGAGCATCAATTATTTGTTTTCATTTCTATTTGTCATGTCTGGATATAAGTTTTTCAGTAGCCAAAATATTTGACTCAACCTCAATGACATATTCTTGCATATTTTCCAAAGTGGTTGATATTCTTTCTCTCAGGTGTAGGCATAACTCTGCATCAAAAGAACTAACAAACGTAATCTTTGCAGATGTTTCTTTTGGTTTGATTTCAATAGGAATTTTATGATACATCTTATTAAATCGTTTGGGGAAGTCCAAAATAGACTCTCCATCCTTCCTCTTTAGAGACACAAATTTTGTAATGTAGTAGAGATAATCCTTTTTATCTCCCCATTTTCTTAAAAAGGCTTCATCTAGGGCTTATATTCCATTTATTGACCCTGAAGGAAATCCTCTAAACCAATTTTGAGCCTCACCATCCAAAATTTGGATGAAAACCCTAATCCAAACATCCTCATCTTCTATGTTCTCATTTTCTGCATAAGTGTAGAAAGCTTATAGATGATATTTTGTTGTAGTTTCTCCCCCACATGTAAATCTATGAATATATTTAAGAAAATATCCAGCTTGAAAATCATTCAATGTTTGAGGCAACAATTAAGGAGCATATCTTGTAGCCACTATGACATCCATCATGTTCACAATGATCTTATGAATAACTGGTGTTTTCACTTGAGGAGGAGATAAATATTGATATATAGAAGGTGAAACTGAAGCTTTTACTTGAATAGGGGATAATGCTTTAGGTGTAAAAGAAGAAGCAGTTTTGGGAGAACTTTATTTAGCTTTCATAGCCTCTAGAATAAATAAAGGATTATGGAGAATTTGTAATTCAGTTTTGACCTACTGTGAAGTAATTGGCTGAGATGTATATAAAATTCGAACAATTTAAGATTTATAATAACTTCAAAAATGATGATAAAATTTGCTGGAAAATATCAACTCTTAAACATCCTCAACAATATCATAAAAAGGGTTCCACTATTGACAAACTTGATCCTCCGATGATCTAGTCTCGTACATATCTTATTTTTCAAGAACTTCAGAATAAACAATATATGTTTTTTCTTCTATAACATGGGTAGACTAATATTTAGGAAGGGATGTTAACTTTCTAGGTGAAAGATAATTTTTTGATGATGAAGCTTGGTCAAGAGAAGATTTAGGTTTCCGTAGCATTTTTTCAGGATCTGATTCTGTTGGAATAGGCTTCGGGTCTATGTTTGATCTGGTTACTTTTCTTCTCAAAGAAGAAGACAATATAGGTTCTTTTGAAGGCTTAGACTTGGTTCTTTTTTCCTCCTTCTTAGGAGCCACAAATCCTCTAGCAAAGTCTCCAGGTGAAAAATATGCAATTAATCTTAAGTGTCTAACTCTTGTTCACTGTCAAGAGCTACCTCTCTTCAATGTCGTTCTTCCCGGGGAAGGTATTTCGCTACTTCATCCCCGACAACGGCACCATAAAATGTTAGTACTTGATACAAACTCCTTGATTACTAAGGAGATCAGTGCCAAGGCATTCAACAATTGGGTATGTGTTTGTTTGGATGGAGGGGAGAAAAGTGAGACTATTTAGCTATGTTTTCAAATAAAATTTAAGAGGCAAGTTTTCAGCTTTACAGATTATGCCAAAGATCAGGGAGCTCAACAAATAGAACTTAACCAAATATTTTAAGTAATCATTGACGGATGGAAAATAATAAATAAGTAGGTAAATCAAATTAACCAACTATTACATGCAATTATATTTAAACACTTAACTGGAAGAATAATTCATAATTCATAAAACCTGAAATATTTATGAAATTTTGCTCATGAACACAATATATAATTTCATTCTTTTGCAGAGAGGAATTTAATACAAAAGAAACTGAAAAATATATCTCGATATAATAATGCAATTTTACAATAGATAAAAGAAAGATGTACACATATGTGAATTCAGCTCAAAACTTGATCAAAGTCCAAGTGATGATCACAAACTACAAAGTTCAGACTTGGCCCTTTCCAGCACTCGGACTCAACCTCACACTTTCCAACCCTTCATTACATATATAGACTTTGTAAACTAGTTTTTCAAATCCAAAATAAATGGATCAATAATAATTACATCAAATAGATTGGAGAATATATCTACTTTATATCTCGAAAGATACCAATGCCACAAATATAGAAGATTCGTTAGAGATCCAAAAATTATGAAGGTGTTGATCGAATTTGTTTTGAAAACTCAACACTTGATCCAATTAAGGAAAATGGGGCCAATATACAATGAAGGAGATCTACCCTAGTTTGGAAGGTCTTTGAAATAAATTATAAAGTTGTCAGCCTCAAAATATATAAGCTCTATTTTTTCTGCATATACATGTATTTCGATAGCATTTTTAATTTAAAATATTAATAATCACTACCAAAACACTGACCATAGGATTTTAAAATAAAATCTCATATTGCAAAATCTGACCCTACTCTTCATGTCTGATGTGTTCAACATGCTAGCCCGTAATATGGAAAAATCTTCAATTATCATTGTCATATTGTACTTCGCGAGAAAGGTGAATGTTGTCTATTTTTATAAAACATGTTTTATGGTATCATTATTTAATTAAAAATACCCTTGTATGCTACAAAAAACATATTGCACTGACATTTGTTTTTAAAATAATCGGGTTTTGGACCCCCCAAAAATTTAACAAAGAATCTTTCAAAACATAGCCATGATTTAAACATCATTAACCTACTTGTATATTTTTTAATTTAGCTGATAACTTTGTCTTCAATATTGGTTTGATCAAAATGAAATTTTAGGGCCATTGTTATTTTCAAACCTATTTTTTAGTCTATGACAACATGTTTGTTCTGTCTTGACTTCCCCTT
>JASDQU010237229.1:0-16826 GCA_032191745.1 Picea mariana | reverse complement strand
GAGAGAGAGAGAGAGAGAGAGAGAGAGAGAGAGAGAGAGAGAGAGAGAATGGAAGAATGAGGCACATGCTAACACTGTGGTTAAAAATGAAAAAGGTGGCCCTTGTTGGATCTCTCCCTCTTCCCTTCCATGCATAAGAACCTACCTCCACTTCAACCCTAGACCCATATAACCCTAGCCCCCCACCTATACCTAACCCAACTTAACCCCTCTCCACACACACCCAATCCCAACTTAGCTCCTCATGGTCGTACCTCTTCCTAGGTTCCTGACCATAACCCATACACCTTCAACCTAGTTCTCTAACCATTTCCCTATGCCTCAAATAATTTTCAATTTTAAGCCCTCAAGTCCTAGTTGTTCACCATGGGGCCTGCATAATATTAACTGGGAGAAATATTGAGAGACCAAACATGAACAGAACCTCGATCATGGATGCAATTAGATGTGTTAAATGAATAAGACAAATAAATACCTATGAATATTTTGTACCTGAATTATCCCCCTTATCCTCCTAACTTATGAGAAAATTGATGAATGGAATAAATCTCGTATACATATTTCAGGTGACAGGGAAAACTGACACACGTGCTAATAGTGTTGTTAAAAATGAAATAGACGACTCTTGTTGGCTCTGTCCCTCCCTCTAGTTCTCTCCCTCTCCCCCTCCATGCATAGGAACCTACCTCCACTTCGGCCCTATACCCTTATATATAACTATAAAACACATATTAAATACAAGTACATGTTTAAATTATATTACAAACAAATCACAAACAAAAACAAATAAAAAGTAAAACAAATAAAAAATATACATTTCAAACATAAAAACACCATGGCGCCAAATCTAGACCAAATAAACCCTCTCCCAAACCGATTTACAAGTGCATTGTTTGACCCCACTTGCTAGTAAGGATAGTGTGAAGAGGCGAAAACCATTGAAAATTGCATTGTATCAACCCCACCTGCTAGTATAGATTTTGTGGAGAGGATCAACTCACTGACATTTGAATTGGATTTACACCTACTAGTAACGACAATGCACAGAGGAGTAGACCAAGACAAGGAGAGACCAACCCCACCTATTCGTTAGAGGGATCAACACGACAATGTTTTCGGTACGTAGCCTCATTGTTGATGTAGATAGAGAATGTAGATCATGTAGTTGTTTTTTTCCATATCAAATGGTTCACAATGGTTATGTTTGAGTTCCATTCACTTCAATTTTCCCTTGTCATTCACTCGTTAGTATAGGTTTGATACCATGTATACTACATCACTTTGCCATATTTTTGTATCCACAACAAAGAGAAAACATGGTTTGAATTGAAAATTCAATGGACATGATTGGACCATTCATATAGATCCAATATCGACAGTCTCAACTTATTTCAGCTGGTGAAAGTGCACACTGAATAACAAGGGGTCATAGGCCTACATTCAAAACTATTGTATTAACCGGTGATAACATGTCATAAAATGATTCATTTTGATACACATGGGTGGTATTATGAAACCACTTTAGCTAACCTTTGAAATGCACAAATTGATGATAGGTGCCATGGTGATGTAAGACAAATAAATAATGCGCCATGTCAATGCAATCCAAATAATTTTTTAAAAAAGTTTAAAACAATTACCCCTGAAGAAAATGAGGTAAATGCACACGGTAAACATTGTTACGAGTAAAATAGACTACAGTAAAAGAATTCAAATTCTTCTTCGACAAATAAGTTCGAGTAGTGTTCTCATTTCCTTATTTCAAATGTGTTTGTATTGTTTAAAACAAAGATAGATGGAGAAAAGTAGTCGATATTTTTCCCCTAAAAGTATTCAAATAGCCACTCAATCAAACCCTATCCAAATTTGACCATCTAAGAAAACGACTGTATCTGATGACCACTTGGAGGAAAAGGAAAGTGATGTTTTCAACCCTACACTGTCTTTCCCTGACCTTCACCAATTAATTCAGAGAACCTAGGATGAACCTAACAATAGTCAAAACTACTTGAACTTATGGGAATCAAAACTGGTTAGATCAATTGTTCCAAAAACTTATCACTTTCTAGAATTAGTCAATTGGTGTGTTTTCAATTACTAGGTGGATAGGTAACAGATAATTTATGTACATGATTCTATGATAGTCTGTGAAATATGTAAAGAATCCATTGCCCAAATGCCCCAAATTTCAGACCATGTTGTATATGAAACCTTGGATGGTGACGATATTGACTCTAAGTACCAAGCATTATCAAAGTCTGAAAGAGAGAAGTTATTGAGTAATCTATTATCCCTAGATGCCCCATTAAAAACTATTCCACCTCCTTTCCAATCCCCCATCTTCCATGAACTAAACATGCAGGCTATTTCCATGATTTATTAGGTTTTAGGCTATGAACATGATAGAGTAGTGGATGCAACAATTTTAGGGTTTCTTTATATATTATGTCCACTGGAATCAATCACCCTCACAAAATTCGATTATTGTCAATTCCTATAGGAAGTCATAAACTTCCAATTGTCAAATTTCCACATCACTGCTTCTTTTAGGTACTAGGCCTACTTGGTGCACCTCATATTATTCAATAATTCTTCCTTTTTTCAGTGCTTTGGGATAAAAACAATAGATGATTCAAGTAATACCAAGCCAGTAATTGAGTGGACTAAGGAGGTGATTAAACACGACCATAATAAAGGTTTCAACCTTTATGTAAACAAGTTCATGAGTACATGCTACATTCTGGTCCATGGCATTCAACCTCCTAGGATGTTTCGTGAGTTTAAAAAGATACTGCATTTGAGAAAAGATACCGTATTAGGAGATTGGTACCTAGTTGAGGATAACACCATCATTAGAGTATATGGTTTTGAACAAGAGCCATACAAGCTGCCAATTTTCCTAACTCCAATAATATTTTCTTTGGAATACATCCAAAGGTTCATTTCAGATCAATTTCATTTTTCCTATCATAAGTAGACTATCAATTTCAAGCTAACTCAAGAAGTTGGCTCTTTCTTGGTCAAGATTAGAACTACTCTAGTTTTTACGAAAGAAATGCTACAATAGATGGGTTTTTAAAAGGGAAGTAAATGGGTGTATGACCCACATTATGTGATTGCAACCAGAATGCCCATGTACAAGCATCTTCCAAATCCTGTAGTGGAAATAAATACTAACCTAGATTCATGGGAAGACGTTAAACAGATACCATAGGCAGAGGCCCAAAATCAAACTACCACTTAGTCAATGGACCAATCCAATGTAATTCAGACTCCTCAGAAACAAGAATTACAAATTGGAAATAGGACATGTTTAGACATGCAATCTAAAATGGATATTGATGATCAACTGAGTGAGAAGATAAACAAAAAGACTAAATGTGATGAATATTTGGACTTAGAGGGGTTCTTAACTAAGTTTACAGGAGAAGGGAAGGTTATATTGCAAATCAAATAAGGATCAAGTGAAGCTAATTCAACCTCAAAGGGACTTGCTATCACTACTGAGCATCTCACTTCATCTCTATTTTCAACACCAGAAGTTTCACAGACCTCTATAGCTGAAGGAACTTATGATAACCAATCCTCACTCTTTTCAAAATATTTGGATATAAAGAAAAAAATCAAGGGGTGAAAAAGGAAATGTATCCCCGAGCTTGGGGAGAAAACACAACTCAAACAAAATTACTATCTGTTGTGGATAAACAATATGGTATATTCAATTTGGTTGTACTAGAGTCAAAGGTACTTAAGCCTCTTTTTCATGCAGATTACAAATCCACTAAAATGTGAGTAAAACTTGGGGATATCCACCTTGTGGATATGATTGAATTGGATTAGCAAACAAGTGATATGCTATATAGAGGGGTATTTCAATCCTCTGCTAGTGAGAGGAAGATGCAAAATATGGTAATCAAAATAGTGAAGAAGTTAAAGTAGGAGAGGGTGGCCACTAAAGCCAATATAATTTAGATTAATGAGTTGGAGAGGAATACTATTTACCTAGGAGCAGATCCTAAAAATACGAATGTTGTAGGATACCTAATCAAGGAGAAGGATAATGATACTAAGATACTTAAGAAAAAGATAAATGTTCCTGATGTAGAACATGTTCAGACCCCAGAGCTGCAAGTGAGTAATGAGGAAAATGAGTAGCTTTACCAACAATTATTGGAAAGTAGAAAGATCATAGAATTCCTACAAGCTGAAATTGAAACCTTGAAAGACCAACAAAATTAGCGATTGTAGAAAACCAAGTCAACTATAGAAAAAAATACTCCATTAGACCCAACAGAGGGATTATCAAAAGTCATGGCTGAGTTGAGTGTGAAGGAGATTCAGTTGGACACTTTGACAAACCAAATCAAATAAAGAGATGCCAAGGTAGCATAACTAGAAGGAAGAACATAAAATGAAGGCAAGGGTGAATGGGAGACCAACCATGAAAGGAGATAAGATTATCATTTGGGACAATATAGCTAACACAATTTTTAAGAATTGGTCTTATTTTACCTTGGTGTAGGATGAGCTTGATCTAATCATCATAGTCTTGAAAGACAAAAGGAAAAACAAATGAGTTGGAGAATAAACTTGATTTGGCAGCTGATATAATCAAGTTCTTGAACAACAGAAATGAAGAGGAGTTGAAGGATTTGCAATTCAATGACAAAATTATCATTGTAATGGATGATAAAAGAGTCATTAAAAAAAGGAGTTTGCTGCAAAATGCAGAAACTAAGTGCCATGAGCTTATGAGGGAAATATCTACTTTTAAGAAGATTTTTAGTGATGTCATCAAGCATGGATTACCATCGTTTTGGAATGAAAATGGGGATTTTTATCCCATGAACAATTATCAGAAGCTATTAGAAGACAGGAGGTAGAGTGACAATAAGTTCGAAACGCTTGATGGCACTTTGAAGGGGCAAGATGTAGTAGAATTGTTGGTAAGATATTTTGAGTTGTTGCACAATATGAAAATGATTTTTAGAAAATTACCTCCCCCAGTTTATGAGAAATACACTACTTTGGATGAGGCAGTAAGAAACTTGAATGATAATAAGTATCTGATGGGAAAAGACTGGAAAAGAATGTGTCAATTTTCAAAATTACCATTAGGAAGACAAGGTGAATTGCGTGGAACCTGCCCAATTCCCTAAGGGAAGATTTTACTGAGTAATTTTTCATGTACATAAATTTTTACCAAGGTTAAAAAATTTCAAGATTAAACAAGCAGTAATACGTTTCAAGAATTTGTTTTGCATACAATTGTATCTACAAAGGAGAAACAAGGCATATTATTGATGGGTCAAAAATTTTGGGAACCGGAGTGTAACTTGTTCTAAGGTTTTCCGGAACAATAGAGCTCACAGAGGAAGAGATAGATTATGAGAAGATGACAGAGGGCTTGTAGAGATTCATTCACCATGGTCGTATCAGTTTGTATTTTTGTATTTTACTCCATTGTATTCTCTAGGTAAAGTCATGCCTATTCTTCATACATTGTAGATCCGATTTTCTCATTAATATAACCCTTATGTAGGAATTTACATCATATTCATTATGAATGTATGGTTTTTTTAATGTGATTAGAATTGACTTCCTAATAAATATCCAATTTCTTTCCCTTGTATGTTTGGTATGACTGGATGAATGTAGAAATGTATGATATCGTTGAATGTATTAAGCATGAAGATGTCTTAAGTGTTTTATGAAGCTGTAATAGGAATACCTTGTATGTTTTATTGTATTATTCTTTTGAATCCATCCATCCATCCCCTTTAAATTCTAGATGTCTAATACATATGAGAATTTTAGGTGTGTTAATACTTGGGCATGCATTTTCACCATGCCTTGGTTTCATGCATTTTTAAGCATTTTTCCCTTTATGCATTTTTTTGCAGTTACAAAGCAATTTTTAACATTTATGCATAGTAGAGGGTTTTTGGTTTCAAAATACATAACTAGAGTATGAATGTATGTAAAAATACAAAATACAAACTCTGCAAATTTTATCACTCAATTTGGAGGTCATATGATTCCTAGGTGTGCATTTTATAGTAATCTAGTTTTACCCTCCATTTTACAAAAGATCTTGAATTTGGGTTCCGGGTAGAAGTCCCTTTTCATTTGAAAATGCACTCCAGATGATATAGATAGATTTAGAATGTTATTAAATTCACGCCAAAAATTAGATCACTAAATTTGGAGCTATATAAAAGCATGGGCGTGCATTTCCATTAGGGCACTTTCCACTAATTTGGTCTCTCAATTTACACGATAGATTTTGCCTCTTTTACACATCAACCACTTTTATGTTCGCAAACACAACACTAAATATGTAGACATGTGTAAAATAATCTAAGACACCCTCAGAAACTTGAATCACTCAAATTGCATGTGTGTTAAGACCTGGGCGTGCATTTTTCATCATGCCCTTGTTTCATGCATTTTTAAGCATTTTTCCCTTTATGTTTTTTTTTTTTTTTAGCATTTACAACAGAGTTATGTCTTTAGACAAATTATGCACAAAAGAATGGTGTTCATAGGAAGATGAATGAAAATGGATGTTGATCCATTGTATAATATGGATGTTGACACCATAACTTCAACGAATCTCTATTTAATGATTCTTATTTTTTAATCTTTAACATTCATTCTAATATCTCATGCTTCTCATATTATAAGGTAAAATTGTAATATGCCATGCTTCTTATATTGTGGCAGGGTGATCGTGGGAAGGCACCAACCTATGAGTAGGTAAACGACTAATGATATACATATCCATTTAAAGTGAATTTTATTATTGTTTTTATAATTGAATTAACTTGTTTTTTGTTGATACATGTAGTTGTCCACACCTAAAGCACTTGACAATGTGGGAAACAATGTTGATATGTTTGAATTGAACCTGATTGAGACAATTAAAAGGATTGTGAGAAAAAAAATAGTGAGCTTAGTGAATTGTGTACATGTGAACCAATTGAAATGAACACACAAACATGCATATTTTTAACAGAGGAAATAAAACGATTTGTAGTAAGCGCCATATTTTAAAAACGTTATTTATCACATATGTTCATTTAAGAATTTTGTTTTTCTACTTTTATATGATCTGAATAAAATATGTTTTCTTTTTATAAGATTTATTCATAAAACGTTAGCAACTTGCTCCTAAGGATGGTGTTGGTATCAACGATGCTCAAACACCATAATGTCCTCCCACAAGACACATACTCGTGAGGCTCTTTATCTCTTCGCATGTGGATGACAACTCCGTGACTGAGAGGACTGAACCTTCTGGGGCCCATGACACACCCTCGACGCAGTGCATACCAAACCAAGCACTTGATGGTGGATATGAGGCAACTAGTGATTCCACAAATTACTTTCCTAGATCATCATGTGTTACCAGCAAGGGAACACTATCAATTACCATTTTGGTGGATGAAAACATTGTTCTGATCAAGATACAAAAAATCTCATGTATTCATGAATGTCTTAATTATTTCCTATTATCTAATTGAAACATGCATATCTACGATTATTTTAAATTAATGATCATATTGTTATGCAAGGAACAACATCTTTTTTAAGAATATGAATGACAAGGCCTTAGATATTTTTGGGCCCACCATACGCACATGGTGAAATTCTTAGAATCCTAGTTTGAAAAAGGATCTTATTGACCACTTGTTAGGCTTGTTTGGTGATTCCTTCAACAAAATTGGAGTTACCTCATCGGTCGTTACATATTTGAAAATTTGAGGGACCGATATAGGGTTCATTTGAAAACAAACCCTAGGTATGATCGTCTTCTGATGATTCCTGATATTGAGTGGAAGAATCTATTAAAGGATGCAAAGAAGAAAAAAATGGGAAAAGAAGGAAGGATGCCACCTGGACCAGGAAGGTATATCATATTTTGAATTTAATATGCTGAATTTTCATTAGGTCTATATAAAAAATGCGATATACTACCTACTGGAAACTTTTTCTAGGCTCCCAGACACGTCAAAAGCAACTAAGGCAACACTAGAAAAACACGACCTCCATTCAAAAATTGCGACCATATAAGAAGACCTCCGGCTTGATTTCAAGTGAAACTTTCAAGCTATGGTTGAATGTTGACAAAGCATGGGGAAACCAAAATTTTCCCCTTTGAACGACATCGTAAGTAAAATCAATGGACTTTAATTGTTGATTAGTTGTAAAATCTATTTACGATTGATTTCATCCATAAATAAATGTGTATTTCTCTTTTAATCAAGAGAGAAAACAAAATAATGAGGCTAGCAATGGAAAACAAAAATATGACAGTGGAGTGCAGTCCTATGATGGTGATGTGTAACCCGACCATGGCAGTGGAGTGCAACTCGATGATGGTGGTGTGTATCCCAACCATAACTATATTATGGCTATACAATTAGAAGTATGGATTAATACAATTATTAATATTTACTTGCAGATGGTGTACTTATAACTTTTCTTGTTTTGATGGTGGAGCATGTAGATGAGAATGCTTGGCGAGAGCATGAACACATGGCAGCCAAACCAGTGGTCTCGACTAGTCAACTTGTTAAAGAACATTTTGATGATATTTGTATTAATGAACTACTTCTATGAATAATAACTAACCATATCAATTTAACCCATTTTCTTATTGTAGTCGATGTCCCTCAGTAGTAGCCTACATGTTATGGAGAGTACCCGACTAGACGTACAATGCGCCAGAGCATGCATATTGAATCAACACCAAGAGAGGGCCCAACAACTAAAGCAAATCTAGACATGGATGAGCCAATCAATAGATTTATGAAAACTAAAAATAAGAAAAAGAAGTGATTATATATATTATGAGAAACATGTATAATGGAAACATATTTTGATGATAAAATATATTAATATATATTATTTGTTGCTACCTTCTTATGAATGTATGTTATATGTTTTGTATCTACAAAACCACATAGCTGCACACACATTCTTTCTTTCATTTACCTTTAATTTTTATTTTTTTTTCTACTTTCCATGCATGAATCGTACTATACCACTTTCAATTATTTTCCAGTAGAAAGATTGGGTATGGGGAATTGAGAGTGATGCGAGGGGTGGTGGGGGCGAGGGGCCAAATGAGATTTCATCTTCACATGGTTGGCCATGTTTAGTAGAGAAACAAATATTCTCAAAACCAATATAATTTCATTCATATATTCCACTTTAGTATTTCGAGAGCCTTGTACATTTCAATATGTCTCTTTATTTATTTAATTATTATTCAACCATATAACATTTTATTCTCTGATGATTTCTGCAGGACTTCACAATGGAAATGCAACTTACAACTAGCCTATGTGTGATGTGGTTGTACAAGCTCCTTCCTCATCAGTCTCATGGATGCAGGTAGTTAGTACTCATTTTTCCATTTTAGTTAGTGGGTCTGTGCAATTTCCAAAGATTCATGTATATTTCAACCCTTTACCAAATTATGGGCACAAATTACCCTAGTATACAATATTTAGGGTTTACAACAAAGCCACAATCCTGTAACTTGTAACTTGTAAATTACCAATACCATACATGGATTTTTATTCCTAGGTAATTCATTTATCGGCATGCCCTGTTTTCATGTATTTTTACATTTATGCATTGTTTTGCACTTACAAGGCAACTTTTATCCTTTATGCACAACAAAGAGTTTTAGGTTTCAAAATGAACGACTAAAGTATGAATAGATGTAAAGTGATAAAATAAAAACTCCACAATTTGAACCACTCAATTTGGAGGTCATATGAGTCTTAGGTATGCATTTTACAGTAAGATGGTTTTACCCTCCATTTTACAAAAAGTCTTGAATCTTGATTCAAGGTAGAAGTCCTTAGTCATTTTAAAATGCACTCAAGATGGCATATATAGATTTAGAATCTTATTAAATCCCCAATGAAACTTAGATCACTAAATTTTGAGATAAATAGAAGCATGGGCGTTCATTTCCATTCAGACACTTTCTATTGTTTTGGTGTCCCAATTTACAAGGTAGATTTGCCTCTTTTACACAACAACCACTTTTATGTTTGCAAATGCAAAACTAAATATGTAGACATGTGTAAAATTATCTAAGATAACCTTAGAAACTTGAATCACTGAAATTGAAGGTGTGTTAATACCTAGGCATGCATTTTCATCATGCCTTGGTTTCATACATTTTCAACCATTTTTCCCTTTATGCTTTTTTTTTGCATTTACAAATGAGTTTTTAACCTTTATGCACAATAGAGGGTTTTTTGTTTGAAAATGCCCAACTAAAGGTAAGAATAGATGTAAAATGATAACATACAAACTTCACAAATTTTATCACTCAATTTGGAGGTCATATGAGTCATATATGTGCATTTTATAGTAATCTAATTTTACCCTCCATTTTACAAAAGGTCTAGAATTTGGGTTCTAGGTAGAAGCATTTTTTCATTTGAAAATGTACTCTAGATGATATAGATAGATTCATAATTTTATTAACTTCATCCCAAAACTTAGATCACTAAATTTGGAGCTATATAGAAGCATGGGGGTGCATTTCTATTAGGGCACTTTCTACAGTTTTGGTCTATCAATTTACATGGTAGATTTTCCCTCTTTTACACAACAACCACTTTTATGTTCGCAAATGAAAAACTAATATGTAGCCATGTGTAAAATTATCTAAGACAGCCTAAAAAACTCGAATCACTCAAATTGCAAGCGTGTTAAGACTTGAACTTTCATTTTTCATTATGCCTTGGTTTCATGCATTTTTAAGCATTTTTTCCTTTATGCATTTTTTTTTCATTTACAAGGCATTTTTTTAACTTTTATGCAGAGTAGAGGGTGTTTGGTTTAAAAATGCACAAGCAAAGATATTAATAGATGTAAAATGATAAAATACAAACTCCACAAATTTAATCGCTCAATTTGGAGGTCATATGAGTCACAAGCGTGCATTTTATAGTAACATAGTTTTACCCTCCATTTTACAAAACACCTTGAATTTTGGTTCTCGGTAGAAGTCCTTTTTCATTTGAAAATGAACTCTGGATGATATATATAGATTCAGAATGTTATGAAATTCAACCCAAAACTTAGATCACTAAATTTTGAGTTATATGGAAGCATGAGTGTGCTTTTCCATTAGGGGACTTTCTATTGTATTTGGTCTTTAGATTTACAAGGTTTATTTATTTAATTACTATTCATTCATATAAAATTTTATTCTTTGATGATTCCTGCAGGTCTTCCCAATGGAATGCAACTAACAACTAGCCTATGTGTTATGTGGTTGTATAAGCTCTTGCCTCATCGAGCTCATGGATGTAGGTAGTTAGTACTTATTTTTCCATTTTAGTTAGTGTGAATGCTTAATTGCCAAATATTCATGTATATTTCAATCCTTTACTAAATTCTAGGCACAAGTCACCCTAGTATGCATTCTTTAGGGTTTACAAAAAATCCACAGTCCTGTAACTTGTAACTTGTAAATTAACAACACCATACATAGGTTTTTCTTCCTAGGGCATGCATTTCTGAGCATGCTATGTTTTCATGCATTTTTTGTATTTACAAGACAAATTTTAGCCTTTATGCATAGTAGATGGTTTATGGTTTCAAAATGCAAAACTAAAGTATGAATAGAAGTAAAATGATAAAATCCAAACTCCACAATTTGAACCACTCAATTTGGATGTCATATCAGTCATAGACGATCATTTTACAATAAGATGGTTTTACCCTCCACAATTTGAACCACTTAATTTGGAGGTCATATGAGTCTTAAGCGATCATTTTACAGTAATATGGTTTTACCCTCCATTTTATAAAAAGGTATTGAATCTTGGTTCAAGGTGGAAGTCCTTAGTCATTTTAAAATGCACTCTGTATGATATATATATATATATATATATATATATATATATAGAGAGAGAGAGAGAGAGAGAGAGAGAGAGAGATGTTATTAACTTCACCCCAAAACTTAGATAACTAAATTTGGAGCTATATAGAAGCATGGGCATGCATTTCCATTCGGTCACTTACTACTAATTTGGTCTCTCAATTTACAAGGTAGAATTTTCCTCTTTTATACAACAACCACTTTTATGTTTGTAAATGAAAATATAAATATGTAGACATGCGTAAAATTATCTACGACACTCTCAAAAACTTGAATCACTCAAATTGCATGTGTGTTAAGACCTGGACGTGCGTTTTTGTGAAGCATGGTGTGCATTTAAGTGAGGCCAATGTAGATTTTAACCTTGTACAATATTTTGCTGCAAACATATTTTCAATAAAAGAACATAAATGATACAATGGAAAATACACACATTACACAAAGATTTTTCCCCTGGAAACCCAAACCGAGAAAACCAACATATTCTATATTCATTCTCATCATACATTATTTAGAATACAATATATCTATATCTATCTATCTATCTATCTATCTATCTATCTATCTATCTATCTATCTATATATATATATATATAGATATATTGTATTCTAACTAATGTATGATGAGAATGAATATAGAATATGTTGGTTTTCTCGGTTATATATATAGGAGACAACAACATCCAAAACCCTAACCCATTGACCCAGTTTAGTCAACAACCCTAATTCCTTAACCAGAAATAGAAAATCATCGACGAAAAACCATGTATCAAAAAATCGTCCAAAAATGGACACGAAAACCGGTAAAAAATGGACACAATATCTTGTCGTGCAAAGAATATAAAACATACCCAACATTCTCCCACTTGTTTTTTTCTTTACATATAGGGGGTTACAAGGTTACATAGTCAATAATCCAGGGCAACAATGCCCATAGATCCTCTGCACCAAGAGAGCTTCTCAATGCTCACACATTTGGTTAATGAATCTGCAACATTATTTAAAGTGTCCACCTTCATCAACAACACCTTTTTTTCTTCAACCATGTCTCTCACAAAGTGATATTGAACATCAATAGGCTTTGTCTTTGAATGATAAGCTAGTTTCTTCGCCAAAAAAATTGCACTCTGACTGTCACAATCTATCGTTACAACTTGTTGTACCAACCCAATACCTGAACACAATCTATGTAACTATAGATTGTCTTTTTCTCATCCAACTGATTGCTCCTCCAAACAGGTTAAACATAGACCTGCTTGTAGATATTCTACGATCTATATCTCCAGCCTAGTATACATACACAAAGCCATGTATGTCCAACACTCTGTCCAATCCTGGTCTTCCTTGGTAGCAAAATCCATAACTAATAGTGCCATGCAAATACCTGAAAACCCTCTTTATTGTTGTCCAATGCTCCTTTCTTGATTTTGAAAAATACCTGCTCAAAACTCCCACTGCATGTGCAATTTCCGGTCTAGTACAAACCATTGCATACATCAAATTGCCAATGACACTTGCATATGGAACACAAGACATGTCCTCCTCCTCTTCCTGTGTCTTGGGACATTGATTCGTAGGTAACTTTACGCCTACAGGAAAAGGGACCCCGTCCGGTTTAGATTCCCGCATATTAAACCTATGCAGTATTGTCTCGAAATATTTCCTCCGATTTAACTAGAGTTTCTTATTTTTCTAATCTCTTTTAATTTCCATGCCCAAAATGAAATTTGCAGCACCAAGATCCTTCATGTCAAATTTAAAGGACAATTGATTTTTCACATCTTGGATAGTCTCCTTATTATTTCCTATCAGCAACATGTCATCCACATACAAGACCAAATAAATCAAATGATCACCAATTAATTTAAAATACACACAATGATCCTCTTTTTATCTTATGATGCCAATTCCTAGTATATAAGTATAAATTTTTGATACCACATCCTTGGTGATTGTTTTAAACCATACAGAGACTTTTTTCATCCTACATACCAACTCCTTCTTTCCCTTCACAACAAAGCCTTTCGGTTCCTTCATATAGATTTCTTCTTCCAGAACACCATGTAGGAATGTTGTCTTCACATCCATCTGTTCTACTTCAAAATAGAACACAACAACAACATATAACATAAATTTAATAGAAGTTAACTTGGCAACAAAAGAAAAAATCTCACCAAAATCAATTCCCTCAACCTGGGAATAACCCTTTGCTACTAATCGAGCTTTGTATTTCTCCACTTTTCCTTCTGCATTCATCTTCCTTTTAAATACCCATTTGCTTCCAATGAGATTTCTTCCAGTCAACAACTCCACTAGATCCCAAGCCTCATTCTTATCCAAGGATACCATTTCTTCAACCATGGCCTTTTTCTAGAGTTTTCCATCCTATGAATTTACTACCTCCCTAACATTTCTAGGATCATCATCAGTAACAAACAAAGAAAAATTTGAATGTAAATCAGGTGGAGTATACATTTTCGGTATCCTCTTTTCTCGCACCGATCTCCTCAATACTGGAGTATGAGGATCTTCTTCTTCTGATTCCTGTTCTTTTGTAGGTTCTGATTCATCATCCTTTGGCTCAAACTCCATTTTCTTTGGTTCTTCCTTACTTGGTAGGAATTTCTGTTTGAAAGCATCATTTATTTCTCTAGATACCACATATCAACTATACACAACCTTCTTAGTTTCTGGGTTCCAAATCCTATAACCTTTGAGACCATCTTTATACCCAATAAAAATACACTTTTCATCCTTCTTATCTAGCTTACTCATGTTTTCCTTTGGAACATGAACATAGGCCTCACAACCAAATACATTGAGATATGTGAGAGAGGGTTTATTACCAGTCCATAACTCATGTGAATTCTTGTCATCTGTTGGCCCTTGACCAAGCTTTGAGGAAACACTGGTCATGTTTGACCAATTTTTGGACTTTGACAGGCTGGTCGAAGAGGGAGTGTCGGGTGAAGCAGAGATCGTGGGATCTCGCCCCCTTTTGCGGGATTTTTGGGTTTAGTGTTTATGTAATGGGTAGGGATGTCGACCCATGGGTTTATCCATGTTTAGACCCTTCTTGTAATGTATAAATAGATATCTAGGCAATGTAAGAAGAGGTCAGTGCACCAAGTGCGAATAGTTGTGGATTCTTTGTGCATGCTATGTGTGGAGAACTTGCAGAGCTAAGTGAAAGTGATTATAAGAAGCTTGTGTGCATACTGTAAGAAGGCTTTGTGCTATGACCTAGCTCGGGGAAGGAGGATCTGACGAGGTGCACGCAGATCTCCTATCCTATGCGGAGTTGGTCTTGTGGTTTTGTGCATGTAAGAGGATTGAAAGAAGATAATAAAGAAGACAAAGAGTTGGTGGACATAGCCCTACACTGGGGTGAACCACGTATATCCTGTGTTGTGGTTGATTTGTGCATTATGGTTATATTTTATTGATGTTATGTATGCTTAGTGTTGTAATATTTATGTTAGATGCATCTTAAATAGTAGCTTAATGCTTAGTGATGTGAATGAATTCTATATATGTTCTATTTATATGTGTTAAGTTCTTGGATGTGTTAGATATTGTTGAATACTTCGCTATTATGTAATTAGGGTTTTGCCTGCAATGTGAATAAAGACTTAAAGACTAATGAATGTTAACTGATAATTTCTCTGTTAAGTATTGTGATCATAGATCTGTGTCCCATCTAGGTTGTAGACACTTGAGTCCTACAACCCCCCTGCCTCTACCTCAGGTGAGACTTCATCTACTTCGCATGTGTTTCCGAAAGGGCCAGTAGTTAGGGATTTTTTGGTGCATTGTTTAAGCGTTGAACCCTGGGTATGCCCCTGTGCCAACATCATCCAATGATGATGAGAGTGATTGATTGAACAGGTAACATGCAATACCCACTGCCTCTACCCATAATTATTTCCCTAACCTGACACCACTGAGCATGCACCTTTCTTTTTCCATCAACATCCTGTTCATCCTTTCTGCAACTCCATTTTTCTAAGGTGTATATGGAGTATTATTCTACCTTTCTATACCGCAATTCTTACAAAACTCTTCAAATTCATCCCACATAACTCTCAGCCATTATTTGTCCTCAACACCTTAATTATTTTCTCTGTTTGATTCTCAACAAGAGCCTTAAAATCTGTAAACATGATAAAGACTTCATATTTCTTCCTGAGGAAATATATCCAAGTATTTCTCGAGAAGTCATTTATAAATGAGACATAGTACATAGATTTTCCCAATGATGGAACCGACACAGGTCCAAACACAACATTGTGCACTAGCTATAAAATTCCTTCTACCCTCATTGCACCAGAAGGGAATCTTACCCGATTCTGCTTCCCATATACACAATGTTCACATAAATCAAAATCCAGAGAGCAGTTAGACATACCTTCAACCATACCTTTACCGTGTAGTATTTGAAGACCCTTCTCTTTGTAAATGTGTTGAGCCTACACAGAATAGATCTTGTAGTGCCCATATATTTCTAAACATCATTAAGATTCATAAACGTATTATTTGGTAAACTGAAACAATATCTTCTTAGCATAATAGTGATTCTCTTAACAAAAAATTGAATAACTTAAATTTATCAATAAATACTGATTTCATGACAGAAATAAATAAGTACATAACTTAACAAAGTACTTGGTTCTGATGCTAATTGTTGTTTCTTTCCTGCTGCCTGCTGCTACACAGATCAACCCTGCCACAAATAGAAAAATAACTGCCCAAAACTACTGTCCTCCTTGCCAACTAGGAAAACTACCTAGCTCCAGGATATCTACGGATATCCTGGCCCTCCATGCCCAAAACCTCCAGCAACTCAGTGCCTCCCCTGATCAGAAGCCACAGTCCAGAACACTCCATTCCTTGCTCCCAGCAAGCC